>JAIUZE010071975.1:0-32772 GCA_022085475.1 Heliosperma pusillum | reverse complement strand
TTAAAAGTCAAGAAAAAGTCAATGACGACTTTTAAAAGTCAAGGAAAAGTCAAAGCCGACTTAAAAGTCAAGAAAAGTCAAAGATGACTAAAAACGGTCTTTTCATGAAATCCCTCAAAAATTCCAAATACGAACGCGGAATTTCAAAATAAGACTCGGAACAAAAATTCCTATTTTAAAAACTTAAGTTCTACTTAAAAGTGTTAGTAAATATTTTTACTAGAAAAATAGGGTATATTTCGGGTTGTTACATATGGTATACTACTCTTAAACTTTCAAGGTGAATGGAAGGGAAGGGTAGGATTAGTTCTTTGTCTAGACTCGAAAGGACCATTAGGCAAGAGTATCTACCTTATTCTACAATGGATTATTTGTGGACTGAACTTAAGACCCTAAAGAAAAATTCCTTGAGTGTTCATGAGTATGCTAAGTTGTTTGATGAGTTATAATTTTTTTGTGATATGAATGTTGAGGTTGTGCAAAAAGGAGTGAGGTTTTTCCATGGAATACATTCTTAAATTTCACAACACATTGATTTGGAAGCTTTTGTTCGAATGAGATATACATATGATTATATGCTTGAGTTGGCTTTGTATGTTGAGGAAAGCTTAGCAAGGCCTACAAACCATGAGGTGTTAGCTAAAGGGGACAGTATAGGGGCTTCCAAAAGAGTTGGGAAAGAGAAGAGTTTAGGTGAGATTGGTTGATGTTCCATGCTTGTATGTTGCTTGTCCTAAGCCCAAGTGCCTTGAGCAAAAGGTCATTAGTACATATGGTGAAATGGATAGCTCATGTAATGCTATCTTTGAGAACCCATGTTCTTAAATTAAAACCTCTTTTAACTCAACCTATGAGCCTACTAGTGAAGAGGAGAATAGCCTTGTCCTTTCCTTTGGAGCCATCAACGACCAAGCTACTGATTTGGGTCCTAAAGAGGTGATTGTCAACCAAGGACTACTTGAGCTTCAAACAATGAAGTTTGGATTGTTCATGGTCATGTTCAATGGTGGAAGTTGTTGGGAGTCAATCAAGGGTGAAGCAAAAGGAGAGTCTTGGATTGTTCCATGCTCAAGTGTGCCAAATCTGATCTCCTACACAAGCTATGATTCTTGTTTCTTAACTTTCATCTTGGGAGGTATCTCTTGTACTCTTTCATCCCCATACTTTCATTCTTACATGTTGATCAGGTTAAAAGTTATTCTTGCACATTTGGGTGCTACGTCATACATGTTAAGGAGTGAAATTGATTAATCTAAACCCTACTGTCCGGCTATGATCTTCTTGTGTTTTAAGATGAGTAGTGTTCAAAATGGTTGTGAGAACTTGTTGGGATTATGTGGAACACCAAGGGGAGGTTCACTACTTGATGTTGCTCAAGTGTTAGTTCATTTGGTGTTGTGTATGACGAGTCCAATGCACAAAAACAATAGCTGCCCACTTCAAGCTTTCTCGTGTTCTACTTGTTGTATAAGCACTCGTTTGGATGTGTGCTATGTGAATGATGCTTGTTTTGATGTGAGTGACCCTTTTTATAACTTGATATCTACTCAAGAGGAGCTGAATGTGAGAGGAGGTACCCTAGGGGCTAATTTGCTTCTGGCTTATGCTTCACTTAAAGAGTGTTGGTCACCTAAGGATGTTAAGAGCGTAGTCACTGAGAACAAACCATGCTTGGGGTGCAAATATGAACATTATGATATGGATGCTATAAGTATTGGGATACTTGATGGGAAGTTGATTCCAAAGCTTGCTATGAGTACATTTCATCCAGGTGGAACACAATCCCCAAATAATAGACAAGCCGATGATACTACAAGAACAATAAGGGTAGATATGAAGTCTAGGGAGGATGTCATAAACCTCACATTTGATCTAGGAGGAAAAACCACTACTTGGTTGGTTATGCAATCTGAACTTGGGAATGGTACAACATATCTCCTGCCATTCACTATTCTAGTCTATGATCCGGGAGGAGGCCATGAGAGTCCATCTCTTGAAGTTGTACTTGATCTTTTGAGGAGTAGGAGAACACAACCCTTGGCAACAAGTCTTTTGATTTTGATCCAACAGAATTTGAGGACAAATTCTTTTATAGAATGTGAGTTTGCAACAAAACTTATTGCATTGTCACTCGTTTTTGTGCTAATACAACCGTCCATGGGAATGTCCAAGCAGACATACCAAATGAATGCAATTTAGGGGATCAACATTAGCATCTTGAACTTTCAATTGTACGGCCCTGACTTTCAAGCTTCATATTTCAAGTTCTACTCGTGAAAATACTTTGATTCTTGAGTTATTCGAAAGCTTATAGTCTTGTATATACAATGAATTTGGAATCAACCCAATAGCAGGTATATAACTTGACTTATGACTGCTACAAGACAGCCCCTATAGAAGAGTATTACAATGTAGAGATCAGCCTGACCCCCTCTTACCAAATGGATCATAACTGAAGATTGGAGCAAGTTATTTGTGTGATTCCAAATGGAGGGGAAAGATAACTCACCTAGCTTTTCTATGGTACCTGTAAGGACTCATAACCCGTCAAAAAGACAAAGTTATTGCCTGAGCAAAATGGGTATAGTTAGTGACAAGTCTGCTGGGCATCTGATTAAGACCAATCAGCACTCAAATTGCATAACTCAAACTCTAATTAATGTTTAGGGGTGGTTTTTGCTGGAGGAGAAATCTAACATCCATAGAGTTCAAATGAGATATCATGGGTCTTCAAATTCATCCTTGGCAGAGAGTTATGAGTGTTACAAAATTCAATCAGAAGGGTCTATGTCCTATCTCACCCGGTTCAGGTCCAATATCAAAGAGCTTCGTCCAAGGCAACCCCTAATATGAATTAAGTTATTCCAAGGCCTATTACTATTAGTTTATGGTCTTAGGAATATAAAAGTCCATGAGAGTTTTTGCTAGTTCACAATAAAAGAGCAGGTTTGCTAAGTGCAAACAAATGGGTCCAGATAGGGACATTTCAGCATTGTCTTGTGCCAAGGCTGTTTTGCGTGCTATATTTGGCTAGGCAAGACAAGGGCACGAATTTAAAGGCATCCTTACCCTTTGTACTTGAAGATGGTAGCTGCCAAGCCCAAGGTCCAAGGTCTTACACATCTTAATTGACCTTGCACAACAAGACAAAGAGGAGCAGCCTGTTTTCTTTTTTCTACTTTATTCTTTATTACCTTATGCTTTTGTTTCCTAGTTACTATTCTGATTTGTGTAAGGCCAAGGCCACGACTTTATTTTACATTAGATGATAAATTTGAGACCCTTAGATGTGTATATCTTGGCCTATAAAAGCCTTGCTTTGTAACATAAAGAAATCAAATTTGAATGAATGAAAGAATTGAAAACAATATTTTCTTTTTATACTCTTGGTTGTGTGCTTGAGTAAACCTTCTTGTCTTAGTGATGGAAGTTGTGGTGTTCTCATTTGCTGTGTGCTTTGAGGACTCACTTATCTTGGTCATTGGCTTTGTGCTTTGATTAAGAGACCTTGTATCCATTGGCTTTATGCTTTGGAAGAGTCTATCCTTGTTTCATTTGCTTAACTTTCAGTCTTGTTGTCGAACTATTTGTGTGTGTGTCTAAGCCAGCAAAAACCTACTCAAATCAACACTTTTCTGAGGTATTTTCGTTGCAATTGGTTATCAAAGCTTTGGTTTGAGAGTCATCTTACACCTACCTACATTATAAACACACAAACAACATGTTTTCAAGAGAGGAGTGCAATCTGATTTGTTTGAGTAAATCAGTAGCAATGTTTGTTATGCCTTATGTTCCATGTCAAAGAGCTAGGGGGAAGTTGCAAGCTCTTACTAAAGGGTATGAAGGTAATGTGCTTCTAAAGAAGGCAACCAACAACTATAGTGTTCCAAGAGAGCCTAAACCACCTGATTTGTACCAAGGGAAGTACCACCTGCCACATGAGTGTTCTAAGCCCTCTCCTACCCTTGGGAGAAAAGGTAAAACACCATTACTTCCTTCCTTTAATGGTGAAAACAGTAGAGCATTTGCATGTGTCTTGGTTGTATGATGTTGAATGCTACTTTGACCACAAGTGTTATTCTGAAAAAAGGAAGCTTGAACTGGTTGTGTCTTGTTTAAAGGATTTTGCTTTGTTATGGTATACTACTCTTGAACTTTCAAGGACAATTGAAGGGAAGGGTAGGATTAGTTCTTGGTCTAGACTCGAAAGGACCATGAGACAAGAGTATCTACCTTGTTCTACAATGGATTATTTGTGGACTGAAGTTAAGACCCTAAATAAAAATTCCTTGAGTGTTCATGAGTATGCTAAGTTGTTTGATGAGTTATACTTTTTTTATGATATGAATGTTGAGGTTGTGCAAAAAGGAGTGCGGTTTTTCCATTGAATACATTCCTAAATTTCACAACACATTAATTTGGAAGCTTTTGTTCGAATGAGATATACATATGATTATATGCTTGAGTTGGCTTTGTATGTTGAGGAGAGCTTAGCAAGGCCTACAAACCATGAGGTGTTAGCTAAAGGGGACAGTATAGGGGCTACCAAAACAGTTGGGAAAGAGAAGAGTTTAGGTGAGATGGTTGATGTTCCATGTTTGGATGTTGCTTGTCCAAAGCCCAAGTGCCTTGAGCCAAAGGTCATTAGTACATATGGTGAAATGGATAGCTCATGTAATGCTATCTTTGAGAACCCATGTTCTGAAATTAAAACCCCTTTTAACTCAACCTATGAGCCTACTAGTGAAGAGGATTATAGCCTTGTCCTTTCCTATGGAGCCATCAATGACCAAGCTACTGATTTGGGTCCTAAAGAGATGATTGTCAACCAAGGACTACTTGAGCTTCAAACAATGAAGTTTGGACAGTCCATGGTCATGTTCAATGGTGGAACTTTTTGGGAGTCGATCAAGGGTGAAGCAAAAGGAGAGTCTTGCATTGTTCCATGCTCAAGTGTGCCAAATCTGATCTCCTACACAAGCCATGATTCTTGTTTCTTAACTTTCATCTTGGGAGGTATATCTTGTACTCTTTCATCCCCATACTTTCATTCTTACATGTTGATGAGGTTACAAGTTATTCTTGCTCATTTGGGTGCTACCTCATACATGTTAAGGAGTGAAATTGATCAATCTAAACCCTATTGTCCGGCTATGATCTTCTTGTGTTTTAAGATGAGTAGTGTTCAAAATGGTTGTGAGAACTTGTTGGGATTATGTGGAACACCAAGGGGAGGTTCACTACTTGATGTTGCTCAATTGTTAGTTCACTAGTATAGACCCCGTGCTATTGCACGGTACTTATAAATTCTTATTCTTTTAGTAAATGATTTATAGATGTTCAACTTTTTTACATTTTTAATATGAGAAAAAAATTGAAACCAAAAAATTAATCAACATAAATGGTTGATTAATGTTATGACACGTGTATTTAGTGATTCATTTTATATCACAAAAGAATGATATCTTGTTTGTCATTAAAAAAACAACAGTGGAGTTTTTCTCATAAAATGATACATAATAGACATTTATTGACAATTACATAGTTTCCTCATATAAATTGAGTATTTCGGATGGAAAATTTTCAAGAACGCTTATTCTTTTAGTAGTAGGGGGATTTGGTGTTGTGTATGACGAGTCCAATGCACAAAAAACAATAGCTGCCCTGTAACACCCCATGAGATGTGAGGAAAGTTGTCCCACATTGGAAAAATAAGGAGCTTATGAGATCTTTATAAGAGATTCCACCCACCACTTAGTAACAAGGCCTTGTGCTTTTGGGCTTAAGTGAGGACAAATTAAGGCCCAAAAGGTGCACATCTCATCTTATTGGGGTTGTGTTACGACGGTGGCGGGTCGGGTTGTTATAAATGGTATCAGAGCAACCCTGCAACCGTGTGGTGAGTCTGTGGTCGGGAGTACCCGGGGCACCCACCTAGCGGAGGAGGATTCTGGGATTGGCTGTGGTTAACTCTAAGGCACAACGAGGACGTTGTGTTCTTTAAGTGGGGGAGTTTGTAACACCCCATGAGATGTGAGGAAAGTTGTCCCACATTGGAAAAATAAGGAGCTTATGAGATCTTTATAAGAGATTCCACCCACCACTTAGTAACAAGGCCTTGTGCTTTTGGGCTTAAGTGAGGACAAATTAAGGCCCAAAAGGTGCACATCCCATCTTATTGGGGTTGTGTTACGACGGTGGCGGGTCGGGTTGTTATATGCCCACTTAAAGCTTTCTCGTGTTCTACTTGTTGTATAAGCACTCGTTTGGATGTGTGCTACGTGAATGATGCTTGTTTTGATGTGAGTGACCCTTTTTATAACTTGATATCTACTCAAGAGGAGCTGAATATGAGAGGAGGTACCCTAGGGGCTAATTTGCCTCTTGCTTATGCTTCACTTAAAGAGTGTTGGTCACCTAAGGATGTTAAGGGAGTAGTCAATGAGAACAAACCAAGCTTGGGGTGCAAATATGAACATTCTGATTTGGATGCTACAAGTATTGGGATAGTTGATGGGAGATTGATTCTAAAGCTTGCTATGAGTACATTTCATCCAGGTGGAACTAGGGATGGCAACGGGTCGGGTCCGGGTCGGGTCTGGTAGGACCCGGACCCGGACCCGTGTCCCGTACCTTGGACCCATACCAGACCCGTACCCTAAAGGGTCCAAAATAATTGGACCCATACCCATACCCAACGGGTCCGGGTCCGGGTCGGGTCTACCCGCGGGTCTAGTTGAGAAAGCACCCGTAATTTTATTTTTTTGACAATTTAAACTTCACACTTAGTAGCCATTCAAATTACACCATAAGTCCAAAAGAGTCATTCAAATTGTTTACAAAACCGCAAATGAAATACAAATTATAACATCAACTTCACAAATTATAACTTCACAAATTTCACAAATATCAACTTCACAAATTATAACACCAACCGTAAAAAATGAGAGATTTACCAAAAAGACGAACAAATTATAACATCAACCGTAAAAAATGAGAGATTAGAGGTAGGCGGCCGTCGTGGTTGCTGCTACTTTTGCGAGATTTACAAATTATAACAACAAATTATAACAACAAATTACCAAAAAGACGAACTTGCTGTGGTTGCTGCTACTTTTGCGTCGTTGTCGTTGTCCGTCGTCCGTCGTCGTCCGTTGGCGGCGGCCGTCGTCAGTTTAGATTAGAGGTAGGTGAGAAGTTGGGGATTTAGGGTTAGAGTTGTGAGAATGGGCTTGTGTAATGTGTTTGTGTCTATGTGACTTTGTGTATTTTGAATTGTGAATTGTGAATTGTGTGGCTGTTGTGTTTGTCGATAGATTTAGGTTTTTTTTTTTTTTTTTTTTTTTTTAATTATACGGGTCTACGGGTCGGGTCCGGGTCCTACAAAACAAACCCGGACCCGGACCCTAAAATATTATCCAAGACCCATACCCGACCCTTACCCGTTCGGGTCTTGAAAATTAAGACCCATACCCGACCCATTAGGGTCCGACCCGGCGGGTTTGGGTCGGGTCTTGGACCCACTGACATCCCTAGGTGGAACACAATCCCCAAATGATAGACAAGCTGATGATACTACAAGAAGAATAAGGGTAGATATGAAGTCTAGGGAGGATGTCATAAACCTCACATTTGATCTAGGAGGAAAAACCACTACTTGGTTGGGTATGCAATCTGAACTTGGGAATGGTACAACATATCTCATGCCATTCACTATTCTAGTCTATGATCCGGGAGGAGGCCATGAGAGTCCATCTCTTGAAGTTGTACTTGATCTTTTGAGGAGTAGGAGAACACAACCCTTGGCAACAAGTCTTTTGATTTTGATCCAACAGAATTTGAGGACAAATTCTTTTAAAGAATGGGAGCTTGCAACAAAACTTATTGCATTGTCACTCATTTTTGTGCTAATGCAACAGTCCATGGGAATGTCCAAGTAGATATCCCAAATGAATGCAATTTTGGGGATCAACATTAGCATCTTGAACTTTCAATTGTACGGGCATGACTTTCAAGCTTCATATTTCAAGTTCTACTCGTGCAAATCCTTTGATTCTTGAGTCATTGGAAAGCTTATAATCTTGGATATAAAATGAATTTGAAATCAACCCAATAGCAGGTATATAACTTGACTTATGACTGTTACAAGACAGCCCCTACAGAAGAGTACAATGTAGAGATTATCCAGACCCCCTCTTACCAAATGGATCATAACTGAAGATTGGAGCAAACTATTTGCGTGATTCCAAATGGAGAGGAAAGATAACTCACCTAGATTTTATATGGTACCTGTAAGGATTCATAACGCGTCATAAAGACAAAGTTATGGCCTGAGCAAAACGGGTATAGTTAGTGACAAGTCTGCTGGCTATCTGATTAAGACCAATCAGCACTCAAAGTTGCATAACTCAAACTCTACTTAATGTTTAGAGGTGATTCTTGTTGCAGAAGAAAGTTAACATCCATAGCTTTCAAATGAGCTATCATGGGTCCTTAAATTCATTCTGAGCAGAGAGTTATGAGTGTTACAAAATTCAATTAGAAGGGTCCATGTCCTATCTCACCCGGTTCAGGTCCAACATCAACGTGCTTCGTCCAAGGCAACCCCTAATATGAATTAAGTTATTCCAAGGCCTAATAATCTTAGTTGATGGTCTTATGAAGATAAAAGTCCAGCAAAGTTTTTGCTAATTCACAATAAAAGAGTAGGCTTGCTAAGTGCAAACAAATGGGTCCAGATTGGGACATTTAAGCATTGTCTTGTGCCAAGGTTGTTTTGGGTGCTATATTTGGTTAGGCAAGGCAAGGGCACGACTTGAAAGGCATCCTTACCCTTTGTACTTGAAGATGGTAGCTTCCAAGCCCAAGCTTCAAGGTCTTACACATCTTAATTTACCTTGCACAACAAGACAAAGAGGAGCAGCCTGTTTTTTATTTTCTGCTTTATGCTTTATTAGTTTATGCTTTTGTTTCCTAGTTACTATTCTGATTTGTCTAAGGCCAAGGCCACGACTTTATTGTACATTAGATGATGCATTTGAGACCCTTAGATGTGTATATCTTGGCCTATAAAAGCCTTGTTTTGTAACCTAAATAAATCAGATTTGAATGAATGAAAGAATTGAAAACAATGTTTTCTTTTTATACTCTTCGTTGTGTGCTTGAGTAAACCTTCTTGAGTTAGTGCTGGAAGTTGTGGTGTTCTCATTTGTTGTGTGCTTTGAGGACTCACTTATCTTGGTCATTGGCTTTGTGCTTTGATTAAGAGACCCTTTATCCATTGAATTTGTGCTTTGGAAGAGTCTATTATTGTTTCATTTGCTTAACTTTCAGTCTTGTTTTCGAATCATTTGTGTGTGTGTGTGTCTAAGCAAGCAAAAACCTACTCAAATCAATACTTTTCTGAGTATTTTCGTTGCAACATATGTTCATATCAAAAGACATAATGATATAATTATTTTGAAAGCGTTTGCTAAAAAAGTGTGATACTCATGGAGTATATTATTTGAGTATTATATTATTCTCTATACAAGTTGAATTCGCTTCTTACAGGAAATATATATACCTAGTACCACTGTCGTTTTTACTATCAATCATACAAATAAATTTTAATTTTAATTTTAATCAGACATGTTACAGTGATTCCTGATGAAAGTTGTCGGAAGAGGTGAATACAATACAAAGGGACTTGTTAAATCCCGCACATTATTTTACTTAATTATCCTACACTAATTTTTCGTCTTTCCCGAGTCTACGCCTCTTATTTCAAACACACAACCCTAAAATAATTAAGAATTAGAATAGAGAGATGGGGAGAGTGCAGCCGTGCGACTGACTACAACGCAAGGCACAGACCACCGATAATGGCGCCGCATTACTGGCCACCGATGATATCGTGGGCGCACAGCAAACTAAGGTCGGCGATGACTTATGGCCATAGACTATGCACAAGCGACGGCACAAAGCCACATACCACCGGTTCGACGACGTACGTGAATTGAGGAGGGAAGTAGGGACGACGCGCAAGGGCTGAGGACATGGTGGGTTCGACGAGACAACGATGACAGTTATAGGTGGGCCCAGATCACCGACGGTAAGTCAACCGTAGACCACCGGTTTGACACGCTGAGAATAGGATGAAAGTTGGGTAGATGCACGGGAGAGGGGGGGGGGCGGTGCGGTTGACGATTCGTTGGAGCAGGGGATGAGTTAGGGGGAATAGGGCTGAGGTGAGGGAGAAGGTGATCAGGATGGTGAGGGAGAAGGTGGTCGGGAAAAGGCTGGTGGGTTTTAGGTTTTCTCAATTATTTTATTTAACAACTTTTTAAGAGGAACGGCAAAAAAAGGAATAAATAGACAAATTGTGCAGGATATAGTAAAAACTTGTGTAGGATTTAGCTATTAGTTCGAGGTTAAGAACAGAGCAAGCCATCTTTCCTACTTTTACGTAAGATGGTTTCCTGTGTAAGAGAAGACTCAAAGTTAGAAAGATGTCATTTCATTACAAAACCACAATTTCTCTACAATCTTGCAGCATTTCAAAAGACGACTCACCTGTTCAGTCTTCAGAATTGTTCTACAGAAGTTTTACAGTTTGTCGAATACATAAATCACGTCAAAAGAATAAACTAACACTCTGAATTCGTAATCCTATAGGGAAGGGACTGTTTCTGCACGTATGAACTTTTTAAGAATGGCCTTCTCTTCATCAATTAGTCTCTTATCGTCTTTATTTCTAGGTTTGATTTTCCTCTTCTCATCCAGCATCCACTTAAAAAGCTCTCTTTGATATTCTTCAGGGACGGGTTCACGCACCTTCACAAGGTCTGCAATTGCAGTTGATGGCGCAATTTCTGTCTCTTCCAAGCTTTCCACAGTTGGGGGAGGTGCACTGGCTGGAAGTGGAGATTTCAACGGTGCTTGTTCAACTTTCAAACTTGAAGCCTTCATTTTAGCCCTAGCAAATATGTAAGCTGGTATACGTTGGTAATTTCATTAGTGATACAGATTCAGTACAAGCTCAAAGAGACAACTGAAACAACAACTTTGGTCACTTACTTTATATCAGCCAATTACTCACGAGTCCATGGGCAAGCATTCGGAAAGAGAAGCTAAAGGACAGAGTGGCTTATAAGTGGCAAACGTTGATTATTTCAAGAGAGTATGACCCAAAAGAAAACTATCAAAAGTAAAATCCAAAAAAAAGGATCGCCGGGCACTTAGAGAAGCTTTTGAATGATAATGAGAATAAGAAAAAGTTATTCAGCCGCTCACTTGCATGGATTAGCCTGATTTTCAAATAAAAATTCCATAGAGAAGGAAACGAGGAACTTTCGAATTGGTAACAAAGACAACAAAACAATGAGAAGCAATAAAGAATGTACATGAGGACCAATGGTCTTTTGCACATGTTTATGAACAGATGAACAAAGGCCTTGGCCTCTAGCAAACGACTCCCTGGAACAGAATGTCGCTTTATCAGAAAGAACTACATCCCATTCGTGTTCTCTGCTAACAACGTCAGATTCATACCCTATACAAAACGTAGAGTGAACTATGAACAAGAAAGTGTATTGCCTCTGTCCCAAACCGATTGTTGTGTTTCCAACTTAGTTTGTCGCAAAATGACCGACACATCATAAACTTAGTAGGTTAAATAATATTTTCCATACTTGATATATAGACAACCCCAAAGGGCTGAGAAGGAAGAACAACATTAATATATACTCTGTATATGGCAAGGAGACTTAAGGTATACCACCAAATTTTATTAAAAATTAATGTGATAGTCTTTCAGGGCAAACTGGCAAAGAGAGTATCAAACTAAACAAATATCCTAGGTTTTGCATTTTGATACTCTACATCAAGGTCCGCTGAACGTAAGCAAGCACAGTTCAAGTACACAAAAACAACAAGGTAATTCAACCATGTAAATGTAGCTTTCTCATTCAAATCAAAGCCTAACTTTGGATCAAATACCGAAACATAAAACACTCCACGAGTCAGAGAAACGAGTAAAACCACACAGAAACAAAAATAAATTACGGTTGCTAGTTCTTGGTCATTATTTTCCTTTCTTTGGTGCGAGTCAGGCCAGTCAGCTATAGCTCAAAAAAGCAATGTAATTTTTTTTAACGACATGAGTGTTTATTCAATCACGTAATATTTAAGAGCAGTCAGTATTGACCAACCGAGGATGTCAATAAGTTGTCGTCACGCTATAATCTAGAACAGTAGACAAATACAAATACAACAAAAACAACAACATTACCCTAGTGCCTCAATGGCTCCTGCAAATTGCGAGGTAAGGGAGGGTTGGATGTACGCAACCATACCCTTGTGTTAGCAACACAAAGAGGAAGTTTGTTTCCAAATGATCTAAGATGAAAATTGTGTCGAGAACTGTATCAAATGACCGCTACTTCACAAGAGTAAGAATCGCAGCCAATTTATTGAGTCATTTTGATTTCTTCCATCATAATCCACAACCAAATAGTAGACAAATGGTTCAAAAAATAAAAGGGGGTTTAGGGACAGTATGACTAGATCTAGAACTAATTTGGATATCCAAATTGGACGAAAAGGAAAAGCCCGTTTGATTTATGAAGATTATTTCGATACCTAAATCAGCAGTTTGAAAAACAGGCATGCCCTAATAAATCACCATCAAAATGTTTACTTTCAATGCATAAGAATCAAAACACGTTCAAATACAAGAAAAACTAAGAGCATAAATCCAGAGAAAATAATACTACATTCATTCATGAATAATATATCAAGAAACCCTTGTTCAGAAATCAACAAAATTATGATATCATCGACATAAATGAATAAAATGGAAAGAAGAAGGGGAATAAATGATTACCACCAAGGCCTAAGTTAGCGATCATGAAGACTCTCCAAGCAATTTTGTAGCGTTCAATACGGGCGGTCGGAATTTCAGGTATCGACGAAGGCGGTAGTAATGGTGGTGGTGCTGCTGCTTGAGATGCTTCCATCTTTGAATTGCCCCAAAATTACTCCTCTTGATTCTTGATTTACCTTTTCTCAATATCTTTTAAGGACTATTACGGCTTATTGTCTCTACACAAATCCCCTATATATTAAAACACAAACATTTAAAGGCTAGCCACCTCATCACAATAAAGTAGTGGACCCCACTTCTTTACCCTTATTACTTTACTTTTTTTCATGTATATCATTTTTTTCACTACTTATTTTGTTTCAAATAAACTCAAACTCGAAAAACCGATTGAAAATATTTGCAGATTTTTGTATAAAACGTAAACAAAAAATTATGCGTCGTTGACATTTTTCCTACTTTCCCAACTTTAGCCTTAACTTTTTAATCTGATTCCATCCGCCTCAGTCATTTTGTTTAACTTTATCTTAGATATTGTAATAAAATATACACAAATAATTGAGACGGCGGGAATACTTTGTATCTAATTTTGTTTTTCTATTTTTAATGAAAATCACAATAGATTTAACAAAAAAAATAAATTAAAGAGATTACTAATTAAACAAAAAAATAAATTCAACAAATATAAATTATAACGAATAACGACAATGATTTGAAAAATTAATCTATTAACGATGATAATTCAAACTTCTATATTAAAATTTATTATAAAAAAACACTAAAATTTGGATCAGACATAAAAACCTGTCTAATATCAGACTTGGAAGTGAATATTCATGCCTGAACTTTGACAAAGAATTATTATTATTATTTTTTTTTTTGGCAACGGTACAGAGTAAGAGATTAATGATTAATAGTCCATTTCGCTAATTCATGGGCTATTTTATTTAATCTTGACCAAGAATTATTGTTTGTAAAATATTTTGACTAATTTCACAAATTTCACCCAATTAAATTATATATGTTTTGTTAATAATATTTTTTACTATTTTTCATAAAAACACGTCGTGCAGTTTTGCACGAAGTTAAAACTAGTGCTTATTTAAAAGTTGGGATTTTCTTCATTAAAAAAAATAATATTAATAATTACTCTCTGTTTCACTTTTCTAAATTTACTCCCTTATAAGTTGTTTTGCTAAAATTAGTCTCTTTAAGATCACTTTTATCAAAAATTGCTTCAAAACTCCAATTTAAGTTACTTATTTCGTCTGTTTTTGAGCTCCCCCTCCATTTGTCTACATAGTTTTACCTTTCAAAGTATAGATTGGCTAATGCCCCAATGAAATAAGTTCAAAAATTGACAAAAAAAATTGACTTAAATTGGAGTTTTAAATCAATTTTTGATAAAAGTGATCTTAAATGAAGTAATTTTAGCAAAAACAACTTATAAATGAATAAATTTAGAAAAGTGAAACTTATATGGGAGTAATTATTAATTTACTCTTAAAAAAAAAGGTTTTTTCTATGGGGTACCCCTCAACTATGGACTTTTTTATGTGTAACCTTGCGTTTTTCAATTGCTCACTTGTACCCCTAAACTTTATTAGTTATCGCCAAACGTGCCCATTAAAATTATTTCCGTCAAGTTTGAACGTTAAATGCTTAGTTGCATTGGTGAGTTGGATTACTTATGATGATTGTGCTCTAACTTTGTGTTCCCTCCATTTTTTCCGAAAAATTCCCCATTGTTAGTTTTAACTTTCCTCAAATCTCCTATTTATATATTACTTTCTCATTCTTCCTTTATTACCCTTTTTTATACTTTCTTCATCTATTCACTTCCTCTCTCTATCCTCTAAATCTTATTTGTACATTAAATAGTGATGTCTTCTTCGACATGTTGGAGAAACACAACCATTGTGACTTACGAGTCTTCAATTTAGAACTCAAAGTTGTACCCGCGAAATACAGTCATTAAAATCTCCGGATCTTCCATCAATCAAAGGAAAGCAAATAGCAAGTGTCTTAAAAGTGACCACTTTGTAATGTGGCTTGGATAAAAGCAAGTCATTCTAATAAGAGTTTTTAAGGTTTCAAGCGGAAGTGAAGTTGATGAAGTCTCATCTAAGAAGGTAATAATGAATACTAAGTTGGATTGAAGAATAAATTTGATGGAGACCGTAAATAGTTGCATTCTTAGAGCAAATTGCACTTCTTGTGCTTTTTGTACCTGTCTTTATTAATTATGTTTAAGATTTAAGAAGCAGAGGAATGTGAAGGGTTTTAAAATAAATGTTATCGAACTTAGTGTATAGAAGAAGTCATATTTAATCCATACATAACACTTTAGGCATTAGTAGTCCAACACATCAAGCCACATAAGCACATAATGTATAAATTTAACGGAGTAGACACTAATGGGCACGTTTGGGATAACTAATAGAGTTAAAGGGTACAAGTGGAAATTTGAAAAATGCAAGGATATCAAGTAGAAAAGTCAATAGTTGAGGGGTACACCGTAGAAAAATCAAAAAAAAAAGAAAGAGTTGGGAATTTTTTTACGGTCTACATTCAAATTTTTTACTAAGTACTTTTCTGTGCTCTACACTAGCTTTTTAATAATACACTCCCTAAACTTTGTTGATAACTCTACACCATAATCCTTAGGCGCTAACCCGTCAAGTTTTGCTTGTTAAGTGTTGAGTTAGCATTAAGGATGTGGAACTAGCCACGTTTAAAGGAATTTGCCCTATATTTCAAAATAACTTCATTTACTATTTCTTAAAATCATTTTCCCATTCTTTGTTTCTACTCGTTCACTACCACTAAGTTCTTCTCTACCCATCTCCACTTCTAATATGTCAATAATTTGCTAAATTTGTCGTTGTATGGCCGCCGGTACTTTTTCAGATACATGTAATTGAATTTTATTTCAATTCATTTTTTTATTTTTATGTTTATTAATATGGTAAATAACCTTTTTCATTGAGTGTTCTCACTAATAGTACGCTAATTTGATAAAGTTGTAATATTTTACTGATAATCTTGCGTAAATATTAGTTAAATCGTGATTTATTTGAAATTTATTGTAAGGATAAAATTTAAATCATAAAACTTATATTAGGTTGATTCTTTAAGAAGATGAAGATGCCATGTAATACCTGTGATTTATAAAGGATTAATAGGTAGGTGTCGACCGACATAGCATAGTAGTTGATCGACAAGGCTTGAGGGTCGATCGACAGAAGTGCAGAAGGGGCGGAATTGGAGGTCGATGTGGCCATCAAGAGCGGTCGATCGACGTTGTGGGAGGTGTTTCGATCGACATAGTTAGGCTGCCCATCAACCGAGGTGATGTGTTGATCGGCCTGAGCAAGTTTTCGATCGACCATGGTGGGTTTTGGTGTTTGGCTGGGTCGAACAAAGTGTGTCGATCGACTTTTGGGGAGTGTCGATCGACACTATGTCTTGGTCGATCGACCAAGTCAGACGCAGGGAAGTGGTTGACGTGATTTTGGAGTTTCCTAATTTCACTAAACCTAGTTAGTTTTCTTTTATTTATTTACCATAAACTATAAATACCCTTTTTTCACCCACCTTAACACTTTGCCTTTAATTACAAAACACAAAAGGGATCTAGAGGGAAGAGAAGAGAAGGACCT
Organism: Heliosperma pusillum; assembly: GCA_022085475.1. Lineage (NCBI taxonomy): Eukaryota > Viridiplantae > Streptophyta > Magnoliopsida > Caryophyllales > Caryophyllaceae > Heliosperma > Heliosperma pusillum. The sequence goes on along the minus strand of JAIUZE010071975.1, from coordinate 16,248 downwards.
TTGTTCATCTTCTTTGGAGACTTTGCTAGCAATCTTTCATTGCCTTTGTCTTTGTTATTGTAAGTTGGTCTTACTTTATTCTTTATATTGTAATATTAATCTTTAAATATTTAGTATGTGTCTTGATTTCTTAATTAGTAAATCCTAGACTTGGGAATTGGGGGAATTAGTATAATTGTTTAAGGAATTGATTTTGAATGCCCTAGTTATTGAATGCTCCCTCTGATCCAGACGACAGGTAACATAGAGAAAAATGGAGTATTTAAGAAAAAGATGGAAAAAAGAGGGGTAAAAAGGGAAAAAAGTAAGTGGGCCATGTAATTGTGGGTTTAACTGTGAGTTGATAGGTGGGTCATATAATGACATTTTGTGTAAATATGAAATGGGTATAAGGATAATTTTGTATTGTTGTAGGCCAAATAAGGTATGTTATCTTTGGTATGGTTCGTCCATTTATAGTAAGTGTTACCTGTGGTCTGGATCGGAGGGAGTATATGTTATATATGTTAGGTAGACGGAGAATTCAAAGTGGAATACTATTAATCGCTCGCGTGAGAGGGAATATCCATTGCTATCAGGTAAGGATCTATCCTACTCAACTATATAATGTCATGTTGTTTTAATATGTGTAATTGGATTGAGACGATGGTGCAATAAATGTTGTATGTGAATTGTGATGAGAATGACATGATTGAAAATGTTACATATGTTTGATGAGATTGACATGAATAAGATTGGCTTGTTTGATATTGATATGTGATATGAAATACCAATCTACGGATCAAGGAGTGAGTTAGGAGCTCAGAGGGAATGATATTGTTGCATATCGATCTGCGGAACGAGGATGAAGTTAGGACCTAAACGGGAATGTTTAATGTTTATGATGACGACTTGGGAGTCGAGGAGTTAGGAAGCGGAGCATGTTTATGTATCTCGTATACTGATTTATCCAATGTGTTAAGATGATGTGTTTGATATTTCTTACTCAACCTTTGGTTGACGTGTGTGCTTTCTTGTGTCAAATATTATTTCAACTCTATGATGAACCAATTTATCTTTTCGGCAATTGGGGAGCAGTGAAACAAGCAGGTAATGATTGTTAGCTTTGGATGAAGGTACGAGATGCAGGACTAGGGATGGCAACGACCGGACCCGGACCCGGACCCGTGTCCCGTACCTTAAACCCATACCCGACCCGTACCCTAAAGGGTCCAAAATAATTGGACCCATACCCATACCCAACGGGTCCGGGTCCGGGTCGGGTCTACCCGCGGGTCTAGTTGAGAAAGCACCCGTAATTTTATTTTTTTGACAATTTAAACTTCACACTTAGTAGCCATTCAAATTACACCATAAGTCCAAAAGAGTCATTCAAATTGTTTACAAAACCGCAAATGAAATACAAATTATAACATCAACTTCACAAATTATAACTTCACAAATTTCACAAATATCAACTTCACAAATTATAACATCAACCGTAAAAAATGAGAGATTTACCAAAAAGACGAACAAATTATAACATCAACCGTAAAAAATGAGAGATTAGAGGTAGGCGGCCGTCGTGGTTGCTGCTACTTTTGCGAGATTTACAAATTATAACAACAAATTATAACAACAAATTACCAAAAAGACGAACTTGCTGTGGTTGCTGCTACTTTTGCGTCGTTGTCGTTGTCCGTCGTCCGTCGTCGTCGTCCGTTGGCGGCGGCCGTCGTCAGTTTAGATTAGAGGTAGGTAAGAAGTTGGGGATTTAGGGTTAGAGTTGTGAGAATGGGCTTGTGTAATGTGTTTGTGTCTATGTGACTTTGTGTATTTTGAATTGTGAATTGTGAATTGTGTGGCTGTTGTGTTTGTCGATAGATTTGGGTTTTTTTTTTTTTTTTTTTTTTTTTTTTAATTATACGGGTCTACGGGTCGGGTTCGGGTCCTACAAAACAAACCCGGACCCGGGCCCTAAAATATTATCCAAGACCCATACCCGACCCTTACCCGTTCGGGTCTTGAAAATTAAGACCCATACCCAACCCATTAGGGTCCGACCCGGCGGGTTTGGGTCGGGTCTTGGACCCACTGCCATCCCTATGCAGGACGAGACGAGTTAGAAGAGTTGGATTATTTAGTTTACCATTATTAGAGTTCTCATTTAATTATAGAACTTCTACTTATTTATTAATACAGTACTATAATTTAAAAATGTTGGAGATGTAAGATGACGAGGGCAAAATCGTCACTCATAAATCAAGATAAATAGATATAAACCAAACAACCTAAGCTAGTAGCTAGGAAAGTAAGGTGTCGATCCACAGGGACGGGAGATGCTAATAGGTCACATAAATAAGTCTCTAGTCTACACAAAGTCACAATTAAAACGGGTTTGATGCTAAACTAAGAACATATGGTAAATTTAAGCATATGAAAATAAAACTAAACTAAGATAATCAAATGACAAGCAATAAAGTAAATTCTAGGTTCAGTGGGTTCAAATGGGTAATTCGGGTTCTAGATAGTCGGGTTCATAGTCAATGGGTAGTCAAACTTGGGCACAGTGGATTGAGGCTCTCGATCTTACAATCCCTCCCATATACCAAACCAAGCTAGCTCTCGCGTACACTAGGTCCATATACCAGCTATATGCAAGTTAAAACATATTCTGAGGCTTTCGATCTTACAGAAATGTAAAAACAAATACTCCTTTTGTCCCGGTCATTTGTTTGCCTTTTTAATTCTTTGTGAGGGATATTCTAATCAAAGGCAAATAAATGATTGGGACGGAGGGAGTATGAATTATGCAAGTTTGTCAAGCAAGCATTTCATCAAACATGTGGTGTGCAAAAGTTGGAAGAAAGGCAAAAATCAACAAATTAACCCAACAAACATAGATTAACCCTCATTAAAGCCCATTATCCCCCACTAATCCTAGCAAAGTCACTACTCACTAATTAACATGAGAGGAGAAAGAAGATGAGAAATTAAGACAAGACGTAATAAACTCAAACAAGCAAGTAGTGAAATAAAGTAAAGATAACAAGAGAATAAAAAGGATTAGTAGCATATCCTCTAAGTTTTTGATCGTTCTCTCCGTCTGGCCATCCGTCGCAGGAGGAAATGATGTACTCATCTTCAAGGTCGTCCCCATTAGTTCTTCAGTTCCTTCCAGAACTTAGAAATGAACCTTGCATCACGATCAGAAACTATGTCATTCGGCACCCCATGCAGCTTCACCACATGCTTCCTATAAGCTAACGCGAGCTCAATCTTGCTCCAAGTATCCTTCATCGGCAGGAAATGAGCTGACTTGCTCAAACAATCCACAATCACCCAAATTATGTTATTCCCCTTCTGCGATATCGGAAGTCCAACAAAAAAATCCATGGATATAGAATCCTATTTCCACTCCATCACCTTTAACGACTGAATCTTACCTTGTGGTCTCCTTTGTTCCCCTTTAACTCGCTGACATACCAAACACTGAGCAACAAGCTCAGCTTCTTCCTTCTTCATCCCCGGCCACCATAAAGTCTTCTACAGGTTATTGTATAACCTGTCCCCACCCGGATGAATCGAATAAGGAGTACAATGAGCTTCATTTAAAATCACCTTCTTCAACTCCGGATCACTAGGCACGCACCATCGACCCTCAAATCTCAAACTACCATCTCCATGAATCAAAAATCTAGGAGTAGTACCCTCCTCTACTCCCTTCTTCCACTGATGAACTCTCTGATCTTTTAACTCCTTACTATTAATGTCATCATACAACTCAGGCTCAATCATAAGATCACTAGTAGCATCCCTTTTCCGAATCACATGGATCCCCATTTTTGCTACCTCATCTCTCAATCTCATCAAAGACATCGTCGTGCACAAAGAATGTACACTCTTCCGACTCAATGCATCAGCAACTACATTGGCCTTCCCCTCATGGTAGATGATCTCCATGTCATAGTCACCAATCAATTCCATCCCACCGCTGCCTCATATTCAGCTTCTTCTGGGTATAGATCTACTTCAGACTCTTATGGTCCGAAAATACTTTAAAACTGTCACCATATAGATAGTGCCTCAAAATCCTCCCACCACCGCCTCCAACTCAAGATCGTGAGTAGGGTAATTCTCCTCATAAGGCTTCAACTGTCTCGACGCATAAGCAATCACCTTCCCATTCTGAATCAACACACACCCCAAGTCACACTTCGATGCATCCGTATACACCTCAAGTTCTCGCTCCCCTCAAGTAATGCTAACACAGGAGCCGTGGTCAAACGCTCCTTTAAGGTTTGGAACGCCGTCTCACAACTCTCATCCCAACAAAACCTGTTCTCCTTCCTCATTAACGCTGTCATAGGTCTAGCTATCGTTGAGAAGTCCTTCACGAACGTCCTATAATACCTAGCCAAACCCAGAAAGCTTCTCACCTCTGCCACATTTTTGGGTGCCTCCCAGTTAGACACCGCCTCAATCTTACTCGGATCCACCCTTACCCCTTTCTTCGATATCACGTGCCCGAAGAAAGCCACCTTCTCTAGCCAGAACTCACACTTAGATAACTTGGCATACAACTGGTTATCCTTCAAAGTCTGAGCACAAGCCTCAGGTGCTTCGCATGCTCCTCCTTAGTCTTAGAATAGACTAAGATATCATCGATGAACACCACCACGAAGATGTCCAAATAAGGACTGAAGATCCGGTTCAGAAGGTCGATGAATACCGTCGGTGCATTAGTCAACCCGAACGGCATCACCACGTACTCATAATGCCCACATATCGAACGAAACGCCGTCTTTCCAATGTCGATATCCTTTATCCTCAGCTGATGATACCTTGATCTCAACTCTATCTTCGAGAATATTCCAGCTCCACTCAACTGGTCAAACAGATCATCGATCCTAGGTAATGGATACCTATTCTTAACCGTTACATGGTTTAATCTATGGTAATCAATGCATAACCGTAAGCTACCATATTTCTTCTTCACGAACAGTACTGGCGCACATCACGGCGATAAACTAGGTCTAATGTACCCCTTGTCCAGTAACTCATTCAGTAACTTCTTCAATTCTTCGAGCTCCTTCGGTCCCATGCGATATGAGGCCTTAGAAATTGGTCTCGTACCCGGCTTCAACTCCAAGCTAAAGTCCACATCTCTCTTTGGAGGTAATCCCAGCATCTCCTCTGGAAAAACATCCTCGAACTCATTTACCACCTCAATCTGGTCCGCGGTCGGCTCCTCAATTCGGGTATCCCTCACATGACCCAAGATCATAGGATATCCCTTCTTCATTTAAGTCTTTAACGTAACAACTGCTATCAACTTCACCTTAGGCTTCATCACGAACCCCCGGTAAGATACTTTAACCCCCTTCAGTCCCCTTAGAGACTCTTTCTTCTGGTGACAATCAACGTTAGCTTTTTATTTACCCAACCAGTCCATCCCGACAATGACTTCAAATTCTTTTTGCGGAAATTCAAACAAATCAACAGGGAAGTTCACCTCCCCTACAACCATAGATACCCCACTATACAACCTAGTACAACTTACAGACTCCCCAAAAGGTATAAATACCTTATCATTTAAAAGACTCACCGCCTTCCAACCCCGACAATACAGCATGACTCCTTGAAATGAAAGAATAGGTTGCTCCCGAATCAAATAACACGAATGAAGGAATATTAATAACAAGAAATGTACCAGTAACTGTTGGAGCCAGTGTCCTCCACAGTTAGTGCAATAACATAAATAAATCTCTATAGGTTCACAGGGTATACTTTGTATTGTAATCAGTTGAGTAACGTTTATCGATAACGGTTGGCTTGCTAGATAAGTTTGACGTTATTGTTATACAGATGGCGGTGATCAACTGGTCCCTAAAAGTCACACCTAAAGGATGTGATTGAGAGATGTGATTATTTGAGAAAATAATCATATTGATGCCTTACTAAATGACTAAAAGGTTAGTCGGTGTCTTTGACTAAAAGGTTAGTCAATGTGATGATGATATAATTATTTAATAACGATTAAATAATGTTAGCTAAGACGAATTAACTGTAATTCGTAATTAAATATAAAATGTTATATTTAATTGTAGTATATAATGTGAGCTTAAACGAATTAAAATGTTAATTCGTAATTAAACATAAACCGTTATATTTAATTAGCAGGATTATAAATATACCGATATTTATAATTGAAGTATATATTATACGATTGTCATAATAATTGTTATGTTAATATATCCACTGCAAAATGTTGTAATGGACCTTATTAATGTATGACAACATATTAGACAAATATAATATGTATAACATTATATTAAATGGAAGCTAATATAACCGAAAAAGAGTCCAAATACACTTTGGAATTTCGGTCAAAATAGGTAACAAAATAAGAGAAAAAATATCCCTTATTTTCTCTTATGGGTGCCGTGAGATAGGGGAGTATATGGAAGAGTTTTACTCATTTCTAACTCTCTAATTCATTCATCATTAATTCACAACACAAAAAGATACAGACTCTTTTTCTCTCGAAATTTTCTAGCAAATACAAGGGCATGTCTCGATCAATCTTGGGTGAGACGATTAGGAGGATATCTGCTTTGATACCTGTTCTTAGGCCTTTTGCTAGGACTAAAGGTTATTCCTAATCCCTTTGTTTATTATGCAATTTCGTTTATGACATGTTAATCATATAAATCGTAATTTCATTATAATCCTGTAAGATTAAAGGGATGTATACAGATATATTCCCACAAGTGGTATCAGAGCCTTAGGGCTATGAAATTATTTTATGTGATTTTCATAAATATTTAATTGTATGATTTTTGCGAAAAAAATTCCGGAAATTTTTTTAAATAAAACTCACGGTTTTAATTTTTTTGTGCCGTGATGATTTTTTTTTAGGGTTCCATTATAGATTCATTCATGTTATTGTTTTAATCTGTTAAAGATGATAATATATGAATTTGTTGATATTTTAATTTAATAAGGATTAAATTAGAATGTAAATGGAATTGTATTGGATGTTAATGAACATCAATTTTTGTGCTATATATTATCGGTATAAATTGTTTTAGATGTTCATATTAAAAGGTTAATTTGAATCATCTATTTGTATCAATGTTTAATAACGATTAGATATTGTTTGTTTTGTACCGATCTAGTTAATATAAGCTTGATCGAATTAAAACGGTTTAATTTGATTAAATTTTTTTTTGCTGCCCGTGTTAATGTTCACAGTTATAAAAAAAAAAAAAAAAATTTCCTGTTTTTTTTAAAAATGGCAGCAACAGTTTTTTTTTTGTATTGGATTTTCGGTTATTGTTATAAACCAAGAGAAAAGAAAGAAGAGAAAAAATTTTTTTTGGGACTGGTACTGTTCACGTGAACATTGATCAGTAGAGAAAAAAAAAATTTGTTTGTTTTTTTTTGTGGGCATTATAAAGATAATGTTTGTTTGTTATTGTGAAAAGGTTCACAATAATGATACCCGATTATTTTAAAAAGGTTTAAAATAAAATGGATTATGGGAGATTAAATTTGTTGTGGGCAATTAAGAAATTGTCACATAATTTTGATCGTATAAAATGGTGGTTTGGATAATTAATCAACATAATTAATGAATTATGTCTTGTAGAATTAATTTATATAGTTGATGCATTTTATTTTTGTCGAATGAATGAATGAATGAATGGTTTTATTTACGTATTTTTGCAATTGGTTGAAAAATGTAATACCTAGTGTGGCCTTAGTTAATCATGTTTTCGTAATGATGGAAACATGGTTTGGATGTATTTATGAGATCTCGAATCTCCTTTTATTTCTTTTAATTATGTTTTTGGAATTAGAATGTAAATAGGTTTATTTTGTAATTTTGAAAATGTAATTTAAGAAGACTAAAGATGGAGATCGGATGCTCACTCCCGCTACATGGACCAAGATGAGACAAAGTCAAGCTTCTCGGGTCCATTAGGATGGATTCCAAACTTGTATTTACTGTTCATTTTGGTAGATAGGCCACACTAGGACCGTTGTAATAGTTTACGTATTTTTCGTTCTTTTGCTTTTCATTCACATGTTAAATAATTGCATCATATTCCGCCTAAACCAAACCACCTAAATTGCATGAAAAATGATTCATATAGTTTGAATTTTCATCTTAGACATACAGATGTCACTCGTTCATAGGGCCATCACCTTAGTCTAAATCATTCACGAAATGCTAGAAATTTGTTCACTTAAAATGAATTAAATTTAAGATGATGGGATCTTCCTCTAAAATGAAAATTGAGATTAGTCTTTATAGGAAAAACTACTATGAACCCCTTCTTCGTCGGAAGTCATAATATGACCCCTTCTACGTTGGGTAAGTAGTGAGTGTTGACCTATTTTACCTCAACATTGTAGTCCGAGTAATATCTCGGGATTATAATGGACTAAAGATAGAATTTACAGAAATTTATCGACTGAGAATTCTAAAAGTAGAATTAGCCAAGAGGTTGGCTTATCAATTTACAGAAATTGAGTCTTGGGATCATTTATATAATTCTTGAGGGAGGTCAATTGTATAAATGCACGAGTCATCGCATTAAACAGTTTTTGCATTAGACTTAAATTTAAAACGATGAATACTTATCATATTTATTTTCTTTTTCACAGTTTTTGAATTCGTTATATACAGATATAACTGCTAAATAACAAAATGGCTGGCCATACTGATGACCCAATGCCAAGTGCCACGCTCGGACGTGAGTCCTGGCTTAAGATGTTCATGGACACTATGAATCAGTCAACACGACTGAAGAATAACGGGTCCAACTTTGCGGACTGGGAGGCGGCATTACGGAATGCTGCCATTGCTGACGGTAAGCTCAAGTACTTGACTGAGCCACTACCGCCCAACCCAGGCCCCAATGCAGGAGCTAATGAATCACTTGCTTATAGTGATTTCATGATGGAGGCGGGTGCGATAAAGAACGTACTCATCTTTTCAATGGAATCAAATTTGCAAAGGCGATTCATTGCCCATGGTGCGAATAAGATTTTCACCACGCTCTCTAACGAGTTCTTCGAAAGCTCCTAGGATCGTTAGCTATGAGCATACCTGTCGCTTCTTTGAGCGAAACTCCAGAAGGGCCAAGCGGTTAGCCCACACATTCTTGATATGATTGAGAATGTCGAAAAACTGGAGGCACTTGGTTGCAAAATCGATGAGAAGATCATCATAGACCGCGTTCTTCATTCACTTCATAATGGTGTTGCCCTTTTCAGGGCAAATTACTATATGAATGATATGAAGAAGAGTCTTCATCAGCTCCACTCACTCCTCGTACAGACAGAGAGTGATCTGAAATTGAGTGGGAGTTTGAAACAGGACGTTCTCATGATTGCCAACAAGGGCAAAGGTAAGGGCAAGGCTAAGGCCAACCTAGCTGTAGGGAAGCCAAAATTCAAAAAGCCAGGGCAAGGCAAAAGTGGGCCTGGTGAGACTAGCGGTAGCTCACAAGGCAAGACAAAGAGCGATGAAGGTAACGTGGAGTGCCACCACTGCCACAAGTTTGGGCATTGGAGGAGGAACTGCCTCGTGTACCGTGAGGACATAAAAGCAGGCCGCGTCTCTCCTGTTGGTATGTCTTCTTCTTTTATTCATATGATTGAGATCAACCATGCAAGTTTTGGAACTTCGGTATTAGATACTGGTTGTGGTTCTCATCTGTGCAATCATTTGCAGGGCCTAAGAAACATCACAACTCTTGCAAGGGGTGATGTGGACCTGCGAGTGGGGAATGGAGCTAGAGTTGCTGCCGTTTCAGTGGGAACATATGTAATCCAACTCCCTAGTGGTTTTGAGTTATTGCTGAATAATTGTTACTATGTACCCAGTTTATCTAAAAACATTATTTCAGTTTCCGTACTTGATAAGGACGGATTTTCGTTTGTAATAAAGGATAATAGCTGTATTTTCTCTTTAAACGATATGATTTATGGTAAAGCTGTTTCCATGAATGGAATATATGTTTTAGATCAAACCACAGATATAATGCATGTGAGTAATAAGAAAGCAAAGGTTGGTGACAAAGATCAAACCTATCTATGGCATTGCCGTATGGGACACATAAATGAAAAACGCGTGAAAAAGCTCATTGATAATGGGACTATCTCCCCATTTGACTATGAATCTTTTGGCACGTGTGAATCATGTCTCATAGGCAAAATGACTCGAATTTCCTTCAAAGGTGTTGGAATGCGCGCTGCTGACCTATTAGGACTCATACATTTGATGTGTGTGGACCTATGTCAATCAACGCTAGAGATGGCTATAGGTATTTTATCACTTTCACGGACGATTTGAGTAGATATGGTTATGTCTACTTAATGAAGCATAAAAGTGAGTCCTTTGACAAGTTCAAGGAATTCCAGAATAAGGTTGAAAAACTGGATAGAAAGATTAAAGCACTACGTTCAGATCTTGGTGGCGAATATCTTTCGAATGAGTTTGATCAACACCTCAAAGACTGTGGTGTAGTACTACAGTTAACTCCACCTGGAACACCACAATTGAATGGTGTGTCCGAACGGAGAAATCGAACATTACTTGATATGGTTCGATCCATGATGAGTCACACGGTTGTGCCTGACTCATTATGGGGATATGCTCTTTTGTCAGCTGCTCTAATACTTAACCGAAGTCCGTCTAAAGCTGTAGACAAGACTCCATATGAATTATGGAAGGGAACGGTCCCTAACTTGTCCTTTATTCGGGTTTGGGGCTGCGAGGCTTATGTCAAGTGGAGACCTGACGATAAGCTCGGCCCACGATCGGTCAAGACATACTTTATTGGTTATCCAAAAGGAATGTTTGGTAATTACTTTTATTCGCCTACCGAACAACGTGTTTTTGTTGCGGCTAGTGCGAAGTTTCTAGAGAAAGAATTTCTCGAGAATAAGACGAGTGATAGAACCTTCGATCTGTCGGAGGTTCAAGAGCCAACAACCGAGCAACCAATGGAGGAAACTGTTCCTTCATCATCGGCTGCGGTAAATATTCCTGAGGAACCCAGGAGGTCGGGTAGAGTCTCCATTCCTCCAGACAGATACATTGGTATGGTCAAGGAGAATGGGAGAGATGACGTTTTACTCCTAGAGAGTAACGAACCCGCTACCTATAAAGGTGCCATGACCTGTTCGACTCTAAGCTATGGCTTGAAGCCATGCAATCCGAGATGGACTCTATGTATGAGAATGACGTATGGGATCTGGTTGACTTACCTGATAAGGTTCGGCCTCTTCAGTGCAAATGGCTTTATAAAATAAAGCATTCTGTAGAAGGACAACCAGATACATACAAGGCACGACTAGTGGCAAAGGGTTTCACTCAAGTGCAAGGATTGCACTATGATGAAATTTTTGCACCCGTAGTTATGCTGCGTTCCATTCGGATAATCTTAGCGATTGCCGCTTTTCATGACTATGAAATTTGGCAGATGGATGTGAAAACCGCCTTCTTAAACGGTTATTTAGAGGAGGAGTTGTACATGGTACAACCCGAAGGTTTCATTGATCCTAAAAATCCTAAGAAGGTATGCAAACTTAAGCGTTCCATTTATGGACTTAAGCAAGCCTCTCGGAGTTGGAATCATCGTTTCGACCAGGTGATAAAAGAGAATGGATTACTCGATCGGTCGCGGAACCATGCTTATATATCAAGTCGAGTGGGAGCAAGATTGTCTTCCTAATATTGTATGTTGATGACATACTCTTGATTGGGAATGACATACCTCTCTTAACTTCGGTAAAAGTTTGGTTAAAGAACCATTTCCAGATGAAAGATCTGGGTGAAGGCACAAAGAATTTTGGGGATCCGTATCTACAGAGATAGATCACGACGGATGTTATCCCTCAGTCAGGAGTCTTATATAGATAAGATTCTTGAGAGGTTCAGCATGACCAACTCCAAGAAGGGGAACCTTCCAATTGTCTCTGGGATGCATTTGAGTAAAGCTCAGGCACCAAAGACATCGGAAGAGGTCGAGCGCATGAGTCGGATTCCTTATGCATCAGCTATAGGATCGTTATGTATGCCATGATATGCACACGTCCAGACGTGGCATATGCATTGAGTATGACGAGTCGTTACCAAGGCAATCCAGGTGAAACACACTGGATAGCTGTTAAGAATATCCTTAAGTACGTACGGAGGACTAAGGATTGGGTATTGACTTATGGAGGTAACACTGAGCTATGCGCAATCGGTTACGCAGATGGTAGCTTCCAAATGGATCGAGATGACTCGAAATCTCATTCTGGATTCGTGTTTACTCTTAATGGCGCTGCGGTCAGCTGGAAAAGCTCCAAACAAAATGCTATAGCAGAATCTACGACTGAGTCCGAGTACTATGTTGCTTCAGAGGCTGCGAAGAAAGCTATATGGATGCGTCAGTTCTTACAGGGACAAACCGTAGTTCCTAGTTCGGATGACCCGATCGCCATCTATTGTGATAATAGTGGTGCCATCTTCCAGGCTAAGGAGCCTAAGTCCAGGAACAAGTCTAGGCATGTACAACGGAAGGCTCACATGATCCGAGATTACGTGGAGCAAAGGGAGATAGTGATAGACAAGATTGCTACGGATGATAACGTTGCAGATCCTCTCACTAAACCGTTAAGATATGATAAGCATGAAGGGCACGTTATTTCCATGGGAATCAAACGTGTTCCTGAGTTGTATTAGTTGTTTTATATGGATTAGACACCTGTATCTTTTTCATAAAACTATTAATAAAATCATCGTTTTGTTTTATATTTTGTTTTTCATGTGGGTTGTACTGACAACATTGAACACCACAAAGTGAACTGAATTACATTATATTTTGTTTTGGTCCGTAATCGCCTACATGAGCTGATAACTCTGGCAATTATTTTGTGACGTCGATTGATGGTGGGTTCAACGAGCCATAAGTCAAACAGTTGACTGATCGATCACAGATGCGGGTTATAATGATACTGTGCAGGACATTTTGTGACGACGTTATGGAGTCCTAAATGTTTTGGAACATTAGGTGCCGGGTCGTGGATAGGACATCCATAGTGTTCCTAGAGTCGATTATTTTGACTATCGACTGTCTCTTGAGATAAAGGCAGTTTTTGGGTGACTTTGGTTTCTTTCTCATGGTCGACCATAACAGGAGGCTAAGTAGATTTTCACTGGGCCATTTCATACTGCGCTTGTAACTGCAAGATTCGAATTGAAGAAAATATCCCACCTTTATCAGGATATGATATTTCTCAGGGCCACTCGAGGAGCTGTAACTGAAATGCATGGCCATGCTCGAATGAAGATTCGTTTATCAGTAAAGTTACTCTCTAGTCGGGGAAACCACTCTTGATACTGATCACTTGTAAACTACGACCTTTGTGAATACGGACTTTGCAAATTGGTTTACATTGAGTGGGAGAAATTTTTATGGATATGAGAATCGGTTATCGCACATACAATTGTACGGACAAGTGGGAGATTGTTGGAGCCAGTGTCCTCCAGAGTTAGTGCAATAACATAAATAAATCTCTGTAGGTTCACAGGGTATACTTTGTATTGTAATCAGTTGATTAACGTTTATCGATAACGGTTGGCTTGCTAGATAAGTTTGACGTTATTGTCATACAGATGGCGGTGATCAACTGGTCCCTAAAAGTCACACCTAAAGGATGTGATTGAGAGATGTGATTATTTGAGAAAATAATCATATTGATGCCTTATTAAATGACTAAAAGGTTAGTCGGTGTTTTTGACTAAAAGGTTAGTCAATGTGATGATGATATAATTATTTAATAATGATTAAATAAATTTAGCTGAGACGAATTAACTGTAATTCGTAAATTGAATATAAAATGTTATATTTAATTGTTGTATATAATGTAAGCTAATTAAACATAAACCGTTATAATTAATTGGAAAATTATAAATATACGGATATTTATAATTAATGATGTATTATAATGTCGGTCTTTGACTGATGACGATTATAATGTATTACATTATATTAGAAGCTAAAATGACCGGAAAAAGTGTCCAGATACACTCGGGTTTTTCGGTCCATGGGTAGTGGTTTTGAGGAGACAAAACTCCTCATAAAACCCTATGCTTGCCGTGAGAACAAAAGAAACAAGAGAAAAATTCTAACCTAATTTTTACTCTCTCAACTTGTGCCTCCATCACACACTAAACACAAAAACCTAAAAAGTTAACAGTAACTTTGAATCGATCTTTCTAGCAAAGGAGAAGGGCATATCTCGATCTATCTTGGGTGAGACAATTAGGAGGATATCTATTTTGATATCTGTTCTTAGGCCGATTTTGCTAAGGACCAAAGGTTTAATTCATTTTCTCTACATTTGTATCGTTTTCATATCTATGACTTGCAATTTCATACTATATAATTTTGTTATAATCCTAAATTTTAAGGGGATGTAAACAGTTATTTCCCACAACCACCTGCAAGGATACAACATTTAACGGCCGGGTCGATCAACGCTTTGCGTTCGCCTCCCAACAACGTCTTAATATCCCCACTAACAGATGCCTAAGCACAATAGGATGTATCCCCTTTGCTCTGACACGAGGTCCAATGTGTATAAGGGTACAACGGGGAATAAGAGACCAATATCATTCAACAACCAAGACTCAGCCGGCCACTTAAGGCATAAATGACTTAAACGAGTTAGACATTCAAAACAGTCACTAAGCATGTGAATATAGTCCATGTATAAATGTTCAAGGTCATTTCATAAGGTTATAACGTAAACAAACCATAAAAACCGTCTCATGTGAAATCATGTGAAAAAGAAGAGAAAGGCATTTACAGGGGGTCCCTAGCCGGTCAGGCAACCGGCGGCTGGCCGGCCAACAAAGGCAAAATTCAAAGATCACAAAATTGTTCAAGGGCTCTGAGCCGGTTGGCTGGCTAAGACCCAAAGGCATATTTTGATTTCTCAAGGAAAATTCAGGACTGACCGGCTGGGACACGGGGTCAAGATTCCAAAAGTCAAACTCAAGTAAGGAACTCATAGTCAGTCGGCCGGCTAGGACAATTTCTGTTGGACTTTTTTTATAGTTTTGATAATGACATGTGTTTACTTGATAATGTACTTTATTTGATATATCATATGCATGTAATTGTGTGTTTTAGTCTTATCATAGCTAACAACAATTACAAGAAAGAAGATCAAAGTTATAGGAACTTCAGGCATAACTTTGAAGCATTCTGTGAGACAAAGTTATAAGAACTTCAGGAATAACTTCGGAAGTTCATATGCAAAGTTATAGCTACCTGGTTATAACTTTAAAGAAACAATTCAAGCAAGATCTACCCCAAATAACACAAGACTGAAGATGGAGGGTCTTTGTGATCAAGATGAAGAGATGATCCGTATACTGAAGATCTTTGTGGAGATTAGATAGTATAGGTCGTCATTCGGTAACTATTCCATTAGAGTGATTTTAAGTTCAAAGTTATAGCTTTAACCTAAAACTTTGGATGATAAATGTTGATGCATGATTTTGGAAATAAAATATTTTAAATGTTTTCAAAAACAGAAAGAGTATTTTTATATTTATTAAAAGTTTTAATCGAGAAAATATTTATGAGATTCTATTGATTAGTAATAAACCTTATGGGTTGTCATGCTACCTAGGGTTTCTAATATATTCTATCTCAATTTGTTGTTAACCTAATACGCCCACCTAGGGTTTGAGCCACCTAGGGATTCGTGAGATACAAGGATTGTGTGACACCCTCAAATTTGCGGAAAGAAAAAAAAAATTATTTAAATACATAAACGAAATATAATGATACATAACGAAGGTGTCATAACATAAAAAGGTCATTACAAAACGGAAATACTATTATAAAAAAGAAATCTACAAGACGGGAGACATATCTCCCGTATAAATACGGAAATAAAAGTGTGTACAATAATATACACACTATGAACCGAATATAGGTCCAAGGTCAAATACTTCGCTCCTAGTAGTCCATGTACCCCAAATATGCATCACCACCTGTTCGACCGCATTAAATATAAACACGGAAGCCACAGTCAGTGGGGAGTAACTACGAGTTCTCCCAGCCACGAAATGTCGAGTTTAATGAAACATGAAAAACATAAAAGCAATGTATATATAAAATACAAAACCTTAACACATATGATATGCTTTTCATGTTATGAAACCGTTAACTAACATATAACCTATCA
>JAIUZE010071974.1:0-31465 GCA_022085475.1 Heliosperma pusillum | reverse complement strand
TACAATATATATATATATATATATATATATATATATATATATATATATATAAATATATATATATATATCTAAAACCCCGAAAAACTTCTTGTTGAATCCATGGCCTTGTAGGATGTCCAGAGCTGAAAGAGAAACCAACAAGAGGACCCGATCAGCCACCACGGCCGAGTAGGTCAATCTAGCAAGGAGATCACTTTTCTGCAAGTGACCAACTAATACCCCACCGTAGAGTTTGCCAGTGTTGAGTAGCACAAGGCTTTTGTGGCGTTGTTGGACACCTTTATGAAACACACTTGGTGCGTAGACTTTGGTGTGTTAGTAGAGTTGGACATTGAGGTTGGGGTGAGGCACATGTTCAAGGTGCTGGGGTTGGGAGGTTTGTACCGACTTCGCAGGAAGTCTTATGCTTTCTTGACCTTGGAATGTTTGAGTTCTTATAGTTATGATGTTGTTGGGAAGAAGGCTAGGTTACTCCTCATGAACAACGACTTCGAATTTGCCCTTAATGAGGTGGCTGAGCATTTGAACTTGGAGAAGGCGAATAAGGAGAGTTTGGAGGAAGTGGGGGCGGAGAGTGGAGCTACGGGTTACTTTCCTCTGTTCATTAGGCGGCCTAACTAGTTTCAGTGCCATGCTTATTAATGATATCCAACACGTGTCTATTAGGCTCTTTCTGAGGATGATGACGTGCTTGTTGTACGGGAGGAGCGATGCGAGTAAGTTGAACTCGCACGTGTTGATGTTGCTAGTTTCCTACCATAACCATAGCTGAGAGGAGAGGTTCTAATATAGTGCTCCAGCTATAGTATGTGCCAACCTAGCCCTTATGACCCAACCTAGGTACCATTCCATTAGTTGTGGTGCCTTGGTGACCCGTTTAGCGCAGAGGCTAACCGGTTTTGCACCTCATGTTGACTTTCCCGCTTTGTTTGCGGGAGTCCCTACAATCAACATGGACTATTTGTTGCACATTAAATGGTTGAGGGTACTAGAGGACGGGATCTTAGCTTGGAGGGTGAGTGGATCGAGATGGATGAGACTACATGATACGGTGAACCTCCTAGTGACTGACTATTTAGAGGACACATACCCTACTAGTGAGGTTCGCAACCTTCTACCCCAGAGTTATCTCATTCCTGAGCATGTTCTAGTGGAGATCCCCGAGTCGGTGTTGATTCCTCGCCTGAAGAGGATCGCCCAGCCTCTTCATGAGACCCGTAGAGCTAGAGGGGAGGTGGCTGAGCCACCTTTTGTTCCCTAGGGTTAGGGATGTGAAAACGCGGTTATTAGTGGGTACCTCCTCGCACCTAGGGGTGTTCATAATTAACCGAACCGAAAAAACCGAAAACCGCTAATTTTGTAGGTTCAATTAACCGAACCGAAAATTAAAAACGGTTCGGTTAACCGAACCGATTATAATATGCTTAAACCGGTTCGGTTCCGGTTCAATATTTTCAAGTTTCGGTTAACCGAATCGAACCGGTATTAAAGGGCCCAATACACTTTCTGACCCAATATAAAAGAAAACCCTAACTTATCCTTATTCACTCACTCTCCCAGCCTCCCTCAATCTGACTCCCTCTCTCTCACTTCTTATCTCACTCAAACCCTAACAAAATTGAACCATCATTTCCTATTATATCTCCCTCTCCCTCCTTTCTCTTTACTATAACGCCGACCAAACTTCTATCGCCCCAGAAAAATCAATGATCGCCACCCTTCTATATCTATTGCGCCGCCCTCTGACGCCGTTGTTAGTGATCGTCGCCTCAATCTTCAGTTTGGGAGTATAAGTTGTGTAAATTTGTCGGAGTTGGAGTGTTTGATTTTGCACTTCGTGCAACATATTGTTTTCTTTTTTATGTTAGTATTTCTGCAGTTTGTTTGAACTTACCACTGAAAGTACAAGATTTGTAATTATTTTAAAATTTATGTGCGATCTTATCCGCAAAGTTATGGACAATCAAGTATTTATTGTACCAAAGTTAAAAAATTGTAAAGTTTGTTAATTTTTGACTGTTGTTTCTTCAGTTTCACCGGTTTCGGTTATCCAGTATAACCGAACCGGGTGAACCGGTTAACCGAACCGGTAAAAACCGTTCAAAATGGTTCGATTAAGGTTCGTAGTTTTAGCGAACCGTTTGACCGGTTAACCGGTCAATTTTACTGGTTCGGTTAACCGAACCGGTTTTGAACACCCCTACTCGCACCCGCCCAGTTGGGTCGGGTACGAGTACAAAAATTCCACTTGCCATGGGTGGTGGGGCGGGGTAGATTTTACGTCATATCCACCTAATACCCGCATACCCACCAAGTATTAAAAAAATAAATTTTTTGTTATGACTTTTAATAATTTTCAATAATAATTTTATTGAGGATCTTAAAACTAAAGATATAAAAATGAAAATTTGCGGAAATTCATATTGTTTGAACTACATTTTTTTTATATCAAAAACATATAGACATAAGTTATGACATAAGTGGTTGATATGTAATGGGGCAGGTACGGGTCTAGATTTTACTTGGCGAGGCGGGTATGGGTGTGAGAATTGCTTGGTAGATACGGGTACCTATATCCACCACCTCCCCGCCCTAATGACATCCCTACCAGGGTCATGCCTAGTATCAGTACCCCTACCAATACCTGTCTTACCCGACTGTGGATGTCCCGATGATGCATGTAAGTGAATTGACGGAGAGGTTGTCCAATGCCCTAGTTTTGAGGAATATGCAAGAGTTGGCACATATGCAGAATGTGGGACTCAGGGAGCTTAGCCGGCCTGGTGGAGAGGAGTGGGAGATATTAGCGATGTCTTTAACCGCTATGGAGTGGATAAGGCCGCGTGGGGGACCACCATTAGCCATGATTTTGGATGCCTATCAGGGCCTTGGGGTGCTAACTATGGCAACTAACTCGATTATGAGGGTTGATGGATCGGTAGGGGATTTGCTACTAGACAGGAAGATGGTGAGGGGAAATCATGTGTAGGTGCTGACAAGGCCATGGTTGAATATGTCGGAGAGGAGCCGTGAAGTTTACTAGCGTTCCTTCTGAGCCAGGATCAAACTCTTCTTTTGACTATGATTGGGCCCTGCAGTGGTTGCCTCGATATGATTATTGTGATTGTTTGTTAGACTTATTTTGTATTCATTTCATTTTGTTTTATTAAGACAATTATATGGCGTTGATCGAGATGGCTGTTTAATGTTGTATTCGTGTGAGGTTGTATCATTGCATGTAGCGTACTTGCTTGAATTTGTCTATGATAACCTTTCCATTGACGTTTTGTCGGATTTGGTATACTTATTATCTTTCCGCCTCATTCGCCCCGTTATGCCGAATTTTGGGTACTCAACTTCCGTTCAGTCAACCGAGTCTTGGATGCGAAACATGAATCACATGACAAATTGAGAAATGTACATCCCAAGAGTCTGGCCAGGTTTAGACTAGGATCGTATGATAACATCGTCGTCCTACCGAGAGGATTAGAGTCGAGGGTCGTCATGTCTTGCATAGTGCCGATACTAGTGCATTTCATTTACCCGTAAGAGTATGTTTGATTCTAATCTTGGATGAATATGATGATAATGATAATTGTATATGATTTGGATGTATATTTGGATTGTAGGATGACTTATATCGTATTATTGTCCTGTCTCTAGCCTCTTCAATCATATGGCTGATAATGGTGAGATGCAAGCCATTTAGTACCTTTATGATTGCCAAGGTGTGTCTTACCCAATTTCGAGTCTATCATCGTTATGTTTCTATATGTTCTCACAAGCTTACGATGTTGCTTATCGTGCTCTCACATGATTCATATATGTTAGTTTATCTATTCTATCATCGTCTTAATGCTATTTATGATCGCATGATGTATTAAATTATAATTATTCATATGTTATGGAATGTAGTTGAATTACTCATGTTGGAATATGTTTGTATCGTTCTTATTTATGCTTGTTTTGATGTAATATGGCTGGGAGAACCCCGAGTTACTCTTTATTGACTATGGCATTCATTTTTAATGAATGAATAGGTTGCAACTTGGTGTTTTCATGGGGTTTTGACGAGAGAGTTAGCGAGCGTTGTGCTTACAATGATTGACCTTCACGTTGTATTGTTTTTAGTAGCTCTTATTATTTTATATGTATAATTATCGAGGGATCGAGATCCCTTGTGTTTGTTTAAATTACATTTTGTATAATGAATTTCTTAACTACGTTTTGGTTTTATGATTTAGTGGCATTCGCGGTTTTGCTTTTAATGTATATTTAAAGTCTCGTATTTTCCGCTACAATTTATATTAGATTTCATTCCCGGGCGTAGCCCGCGTCACTTCTTATTTTGGAACAACTATTTACATGTGTCTAACTCAATTTGTCCAGGATCACAATACTAGAATTGATACAAAACCGGCTCAATCTTAGTTGAGATCTAAATTGACTCATCTTCAAACAACTCGTTCTAAAATTTATCAGATTTCAAAAATAATTAAGGCAATTGTCAAATATACTTTGTTATAATTTACAGTGGTTCCAAAAATATTTTTACTTTTCTCACATTCGGAGTATTAGAGAAGAGCATGATGTCTTTTTACGTTACAATTTTGTAGGTATAATAAGTACATTTAAGAGCTCCTTGTACATGTAGAATTGTATTTATATCCATTTACCCTTACAAATAAAAAAAAATGATCATAGAAAATGCACGAATAATGAAGCCTTGCATGCATCAATATGTTTGGTAATTGGCCAATGTTTAGGTATTAGCATATCTTGTGCCATAATTATTTCCAAATATTTAAATGATATCGCGCATAATACATTTGCACATGGCTTAAACCCCATTTTAAAATAATACATGCAATAATAATGAGCTAAGTTAGCTAACATGTGGGAAGAAGTATGAGAACAAACGATAGTAAACGATGGTATATGCTTATAGAGGTATAGCTTTTAAGAAATCTGATGAGATAACTTTAGATGCACAAGAATTGCTACTATAACGGAGTTGTAACACAAATTCTCATTTGTCACGGACAAAATCCGTGCTAGCTTGTGAAGTGAGACAAAGGGGTGTATAAGGACTACAGGGACTACAGAGTACCTCTAATATTAATATATCTTTTATTTATATGTTTACCAAACCATAATACTTTTTATTAATAATAGTTTCTGTTTTTTATTTGTTTAACTAAATGTTATACGTATGCTCGAGTCTCTAATATTGCGCATAAATAATTTTTTAAACACTGCCTATGATTTTATGAATTTATGATTAAATGTTGTGAAGTCAGAGTTGGAAGAATATATTGTACCTGCACAAACAATAGACTATATAAGACTTTGTGATGTATGCTTAAGCAACAACAACGAAATTATGCAAATGAAATTAGAAATCAAATATATAAACATATTACCAAGCTAATATATTGTGAACTGCATAGTATTTTGTAAAAGCATGCAAGCTAAGAAAGATAATAGCTCTATTTGATGCCTAAATTTAACGTTTGAAATTCCAAGATAATTATATTTCTTCCTATGAAAGAAGTGAAATTTCTACAAATGATGTTGGAATTTCAAATTAGAACTCAAATAACCCCATACCATCTTCAATTATGCGGTGTTTCTCAAATTCTTGCAACTCGAAAAACATTAGCCAATGTCAAATGGCTTTCATTAACTAAAAGATTCATTTTTTTTTATAATAAACGTACTTTGTACAAAAAATTACTAAAATTTACTTTCTACGTCTCGCCTCCTCTGATCTTACTATATGTGTTTTTATATATTTGTTAAAGATGTTGCATTGGTAGTACCTGCATAAATCATTAAAAAAATGACTAAAAAATACCTACGTTTTATTCCACATAATCTAAAGTATATATAGATCTCCATAATCACACTTTGAGCTTAATAGCAACAATGTCATGTTTACAAAATGCAAAAATAAAGTACAAAGTGAACATAAAATAAGGCATGTATCATACAAAGCTAGCTAATGTGTTGCCAAACTAAAAAAATAAATAAATCATGCGTGAAGATATCATAGATGGCAAAATTGAAAAGAGTTTATTACTAGATGAAGCTTTTGAGTATTACGATGTTAGCTTTTGTCGATAGTATAGTTTATATATACTCACAAGAGTCCTAGCTAACATCATAATTGTAAAGGATACAACACAAAGTGTATGCAAAACTTTTGTAATATCATTAAATAATTATAATATTACTTGATAGATTTTTGTAATCGTGATATTGCATAGCTATCGAAATAGATATTTATTTATTATTATATTTATTTTCTAGGGTTATTTCATGGGAATATTCCAAACTATACCTCTGCTTCTTATATTAATCCAAACTATTGTTTAACTCAGAATAATCTGAACTATGTCCTCATTTTTATTGTATTGAACTGGTGGACTTTTTAACCGGTGACAATAGGTTATGAATTAGGGGAGGGGGATGTGGGTTCCATTTTTCATCTTTTTCGTGGTAACATTCTTCTTTGCACCTACTTTACTGCCACCGCCATCCACTGCTTCCCATATACTCCCAGCACCACCATCATCCACATATATAATCACCATTGATTAATTCCTAAAATTATATATAAGCTTAAGAGCCAGAAAGAAAATACCGCCAAATATTAGAAATTAGAAACTTGAAAATCTCTACATAGCAGATTTCAAGACGGTACCTCCAGATTCTCAGCTTTGATGTACAATCCCATAGCAGATTTCAATACCGTAATATTTCCAAATCATCATCATCATCGTCATAGTCACTAACCCGATTCTCAGCTTTGATGTACAATCCCAAGCGCTCTAGCGGGTTTCCTAGTTCATTGCTACCAATTACAACTAACAATATCAGGGTATTGTTTTTTATTGATTTTGATGGTATTGTTATTTATCCCATGGTTTGCAGTTATTGTTTGGTTGTGCCGGATATGCGGTGAGGAGTTAGGAATGTAAGACGAGGGATAGGTGATGGACGGTGGTGTGGGAGTTGTGGTTTATGGTCTACGGAGATTGACAGATTGCTGATAGGGGGATTCAAAGGGATGAAGAGGATGATGATTTTAGTCTGTTTAGTCGATTGTTAACTTAATGATTTCAGTTTTTTTTATTTGTAAAGGGTGAGTTGACTAACAGGTAGTCGGTCACTGAGTGCGATATAAGAAGACGAGGTTCATAGTATAACTTATTCAAAGTTAACCAATATTTTAGATTCATATAAGAAGGGGAGGTCTAGTTTAGATTATTCCCATGAAATAACCCCATTTTTTTTTTTTTTTTTTTTTGCAAGAAGTGATATTTCTCATATATTCTTAGGTAAAAGATTACATGAGGTTTCTTACAAGTAAATAGCCCCTGAAGGAACAAGCTAAAATAGTAAGCCTCTAAGGACAAGTGCCTCTAAAGAAGAGGAAGCTAGCTTAACTACAAAACATTAGGAGTTCAATGCTTCAAAAAGTGCCTCATACTCATGCTTGTATTTGTGTAGCATGACGACACTAACCACAAACTGAATTTCCTTCCAAAGTGTGCTCACAGGTTTTTCATGCCCCTCAAAAATCCGTTTGTTGCGTTCACCCCAAACAAAGTAGACAATGGCAGCCAACCAACAGAGGACCCAGTGCTTATGCCAGGGCCTAGCAGGACCAGATTGTGACAGAGTAAGGAGCCTCCTTAGATGGGTAGCATTGACATGCCAACCAGACTAGAGAAGGAGCCTTGAGAGCAGCTCCAGAGAATAACAACAATTGAAGAAGAGATGCCTTAAACATTTAGTAGCAGATTTACAGAGATAACAACGGTTGGGAATGCATATCCCCTTTAGACATGAGAAGATCAGTGGTGCATAACTTCCTTTGAATGACAAGCATCAGGGTAATTCTGTGCCTAGGAAGGATGCAACTCTTTTTAACTGTTTTGTAGCAATCTATGACCTGTAGACGAGGCCTAAGAGCATCATATGCTTTGCTGATAGAGAATTTGCCCTTGATTGTGCAATTAAGAAGCAACTGTTTCACACCATTAAGACTACCTAGCTTAGCAGTACATTTATCTCTAACCTGAACGACGCCTCTCAGACTTTCAAGGTGAAATTCCCTTACCTGCAGGTCCCAAATGGTGTCTCTGGTAAGAAAACATTTACTAATCCAGGTAATCCAGGTTGTGCCAGTACCATGATCTAGATGCCATAACCATTTAAGCATAGAAGCTACATTCCAAGTCTCAATGTCTTTAACTTAGAAACCACCTTCAGACCATGGCAGACAAATAGATTGCCAACTTTTGAAGACCAAACTATTATGCTCAAGGGAGGAACCCCAGAGGAGATTCCTGAAAGACTTATTAATGAACTTGCAGACATGCCTAGGAAAGAGAATGCAGCTTCCCCTGAAATTACTAAGGCCAAAGATGCTTCAATTAATAATTTGTATCTTACCAGCATAAGAAAGGTATTTTGTAGAATATGAATGCAATAGAGCAATGATAATGATAGCAAGGTTATCAAACATGCTTTGGGTTAATCTAGCTTGATTAATAGGCATACCAAAGTACCTGAATAGAAATGAGCCACCACTCAGGCCAATGCTAGGAAGGATATGAGACATAAGTTGATCAGAGACACCCCAAAAACAAGCTTCAGTTTTCTCTAAACTAGCAGTGAGGCCATACCAGGAAGAAAACTCCTTCAAGGTAATAAAAACTTTTTAAACAGAAGGCAGATCACCCCTAGTAAATACCACAAGGTCATCTGCAAAGATGAGGTGATTAAGCTCCATCTTGACACACTTGGGGTGGAAAGATACATCTTGGTCTTTGCACATGACTCTAAGGCTTCAGGAGAGGATCTCCATGCCAAGGACAAAGAGGCTAGAAGAGAGGGGGTCACCCCGTCTAATACCACTTTTACCTTTGAAGAAGCCAAAATTAGATCTATTAGCTTTGATAGTGAACCAAGACCCAGTAATACAACCCATCACCAAATTAGTGAAAGTTGCAGGGAAGTTAAGAGCAATAAGCATATTATGTATGAAGTCCCATTGGATGGAATCAAAATCTTTGCTTATATCTACTTTGAGCATGCATCTTGGAGTTAAATTTGATCTATTATAATCCTTGACAAGTGTAGATACCTCAGTTCTACACCTTCCGCCAACCACCCAGTGATGATTGGGCCGCATGTTTAGTACGCGAAACGATTTATGTCAATTCGTAAGTTTATCGTCAAGTGATAACTCAAACACTTGTGTCTACCCCTTGGTCGTCATCTACGCACCGGTACGGTCGTTTTGATAGTCATTAGAGTTCATTTTGGAGTCCGGGTTGAAAACCGTTTCATTTTCTAGAAATCGTTTTAAATGCCGAGTCAGAACGCTCTAGAATATTCTGGATATTTATTGAATCTTCAAATCATAACTTTTTGGTAAAATATATCTCGTATATTTTCAAAATGAATTATAGATCTACCGCAATTCCATAATAGAAATGTGGAAATCTTTCTTCCGCAGAAGGAAACCTATGGGGAAATAACGGAGCAGGTGCTGCGTCCCTTTGCAGGATCGCAGCTCCTGCTGCGCCCCTTCTCCAGCCTCTTTACTCCGTTTCCAGAATATTTTCGTGATTTCTTTCCTAAGTTTGAGTTATTGCAAAAATCTTCATATTTTCTAGTATAAAAGAAGACCTTTGATCTCACTTTTTTGGCAAGCGAGTGTCCCGCCATTCGCTTCTCTCTTTGCATTCTAGATTTTGCTCTAAGCTTTAGACACCTATGTGCTTGATCAATAAACCATGTAAGCTCAGATCATTCTGAGTACCTGTCACGTTGCATGACCGGCCAATTTGACCACTACACAATCAACTAATTCAATCAACTTAAATCCTCTAACGAGGACACTTTCTTCGTACATTCGAGTCGAGCAATCACTAAACGTTAACTTAGTTAAACTCGTTTTGTCAAACATGTAAGTCTCAGGGTGTAAATCTCATCTTTTTATTTGTATTATTTATTTTTCTGCTCAATTAATGTAAGATTCACGTCAGAAGTAAATTTAAAACCGATTTCAAAACAAAACCTTTTTTTACAAAACCTTTTTAGCAGTCATCAGACGTCGAGAAGAAACTCAGTAGTAGCTGCGCCTCCTCGAAGGATCGCAGCGCTTGCTGCGCCTCTTCCAGAGGCTGCCTTGCTCCTTCTCTTCTTCTTATTCCTATGGTTCCTGCGACTTCGTTCTTTTTGTTCTCCTTTTCTTTTTTTTTATTTCCTTTTCTTCGTACATAAATCATATTTCAACATAATATTTCATATAAAACATTTTTTTCTCGACTTAAATTCCTAATAATTCGATATTAGCGGGTTTTCGTCTTTAAATCAAAATTGGGTCTTGGAGATTCGATTTGTTCATATCACGTCTCTGGAATTCGTTATTGATATAAATCGTAGTATAATCAATATGTTAAACCACTTCTACTCGAGTTATTGGTCAATAATTAATCGTAAATACACCAAGGAATGTTAACTACTCGCGATTTTGACTTCACAGTCAGAATTCAGCTCAGGAACAGACGCAATGAGCCTTGCGCCTTCCAAATGACGCAGCTGTTGCTGCGCCTGTTCTGGGTTGACTTCTGTCCCTGAACTTCTGTTCTCGCTTTGACGTAGCTTTAATTACGTAACTAAATAACTATTAGTCCTAATATAGCTCCTAATCTGTCTTTTAGTTTTCAAATCTTTTCTTTTTCTTCAAATATCCGTTTCGAATATATTTTTGACGTGGATCCCGTAATCCGTTGTAATATTATTTAATCATTGTAACTGTGTGATTTTGCTTTTCCCTCATATGTAATTAATTCTAAATTCCCAATTTCGACATAATTGAGTGCTAATTACATGTTCATCGACATAGTCTAATTCACATGCTAGGATTATAATGTTGGATGTTGCATTGCATGCATATAATCGATAACATATCAAATACAAATTGTTTCCCTAATCATTAGTATAGGCCGCTATCGAGACGAACGGGATTAGGTGTTTAATTAAAGACTTTCCTAATACGTACCCTCACCCCTTACTCCAGATCTCTGTCAACATCCGTGTTTATTGAAATCCACGAGAGTCATTCTAGAAATAAAATGCTAAGGGTAACGAGTTCTTAGTGTTCATGTCATTACTTTGTGTCTTGACATGACATAAAGTATTCGAACG
Organism: Heliosperma pusillum; assembly: GCA_022085475.1. Classification (NCBI taxonomy): domain Eukaryota; kingdom Viridiplantae; phylum Streptophyta; class Magnoliopsida; order Caryophyllales; family Caryophyllaceae; genus Heliosperma; species Heliosperma pusillum. Next base: position 20,236 of record JAIUZE010071974.1, on the reverse strand, counting down.
GTTCCAATTTCCCATAAACATTGATGGCGACTCCACAAATGCGTATTTTTACGCTCGTCCTATCAACCGCCCCCCTACGTGTAACACAACAAGTCCCTGGGTGAGCATAATGTTTTCAAAGAGGCTTCTTTTTTTAACAAAAGATGCTTGTTCAGTCGCAACCAGCTTAGATAAAACTCTTTGAAGTCTGTTAGTCAGGATTTTGCAAATTGTTTTGTAATGATAGAGCATCATGATATATGCCTACAATCTTTTACAGAATGGACAACTTCTTTCTTTGGAATAAGAGAAAGAACAAAAATATTAGCCTGCTTTGGCATGAAAAATGTTCTAAAGAAGTCTTATACTGCTTTACAGAAATCAAGGGAAATAATATCCCAAGCAGCTTTGAAGAACCCTGCAGAGAAACCATCTAGCCCAGCTAGGGCTTTTATTAGAACCAATTGAGAAGACAACATTCTTAATTTCCTCCTGAGAGATAGGTCTGATCAGCAAGGCATGGTCAAGAGGATCAACATTGTTAGCATTAGAATTGATAGAAGGATTGATAGGCTTAACTATAGAAGAGGTGCCCAAAAGCTGCTTAAAATATTGCACAAAAGCATTACGAACCTCCTGGGGACCCACATGGGCAATACCCTTAGTGTCAATTTTCTCACCAATAACTTGACATTGCTGTCTTTCCTTGATTTTGGAGAAAAAAATACGTAGAACAAATATCATTATGTTTAATGTCATGGAGCTTACCACGTTGAGAAAGGATACTAAGCTCAGCAGTCTTGAGAAGAGAGAATTCCTCAAATAACTTCCTCTCTTTATCAATAAGGTCAATAAAAAGAGGATCTCTCTGCAATTCCCTGAAACACTGATCTAATTCAGCCTTTTTAGAAGAAACTCTGGAAGAAATGCTAGAGAAATGCCTGAAGTGAAGACCCTTCAGGGAATGCCTGACATTCTTAAACTTGCCCATCAATCTAAACATTGAGTTACCAGAAATGTTGCAGTTCCAAGCATTAGCAACACATGCCTTAAAATCAGGATGAGAAACCCAACAATTCAGGAAAGTAAATTGCTTTTTAGGAGGGGGATCATCATGGAAAGTAAGGACAACTGGACAATGATTAAAACTAATAGGAGGAAGGAGTTGAGCAAAATATTAAGTGAAGGCTTAGAGCCATTCAGACTTAATAAGAATTCTATCTAGCTTAGAGTAAACTCTAGAGGAGACATCCTGTTTATTAAACCAGGTGAACTCAGGACCACTACCTTGCATGTCATCCAAACCACAAGTAGATAGGCAAGAATTGAAGGAAGAGATATCAGAAAGAATAGGAGGGGTATCACTGATTTTTTCATGAAAGTGCCTTACAATATTGAAATAACCCATGGCAACCCATGGGCCAACCTGCCTTGAAAAAGCAGTCATGGTGTACCAAAGGCCGTCTCTTATTTCAGGCCTATTACTCCCATAGATAACAGAAAGATTAAAAAATCTACCTGTAGCAAAGTGCTTCACAAGGCAGTGCACAACTTGGGCATGCTCCTCCACAATTTCGACAGAGGCAGAAACATGATTCTAAAGAACCCAAATCCGACCATTTGAATGCTCATTGTAATTAGTATAACTACTATAATTCCTAAATTTATTCCCCAGGATTCTAGGGACTTTCCCATGCTTCACACGAGTCTCTATTATACCAAGAACATCAATTTTATTTTCCTTGATAAAAGAAAGAACCTCTAAGTGCTTGTTAAGCTTATTGAAACCTCTAATATTCCAGGAAGAAATAATCATAGTTGTTTATCTGGTGAATCTACCTCAATGGTACCCACTAAAGCATTACTCTCATCATCTAGACAAGCAAATCTGTTAGGGGAAAGCACAGAATGAGCAATTTCACCCTCCTCAACAGTCTGCTCAACTAAATCAGCAATGGGGACCACAATAGCCTGCACAGGCAGGTGCCCTAGCTCACTGCATCCTGAGTGCATTGAGCTTTATTACTTTATTTTTTTTAGCAGTATGAAAAACATAGACTCTCTAATATCACTCGAAAAGTTTCTCGTCTAAGTATATAAATAGATTTTTACTTTATGGTATTATCGCGGAATGTCACACTCCAACGAATGTGTGGTACTTGACGGAGTGCGACCTACTCGGCCGAGTACACTCCATACTCAACAGAGTGGGTTGGTGGCAGTGCGTAGTATAATACGTGGAGGTTGCAACTTAAACAATTTTTTGTAAAATCATTTCGTCATTTTGTTAAAACCATAAAACCTAAACTTCTCTTCTATTTCCCTCTCCTTCTCCCAATTTTACCCCAATGGAACCCTTAACCTAAAAGACTCTCGAAAAAGCGGGATTGGCGAGTAGGGGTGTAGCTAAGGGGATTATTCGGTCTATCCAGGTAAGTAGTTGTCCTAATAGTTAATGATAGTAATAATGTCGACAATTGAAATAAGAATGTACCATTGGCTGTAAGTGCCGATGATGGTGTCTCGTATGCATTTTTATGACGGTTGGTGGATGCGTGGGGATTCGCTAGAAGTAGGGTTTCCCTACTCAGTACGATTATGTTTGTTGTTATTATGATTGACTATTGAGACCATAAAATATGATGATTGTGATGATTCTAATACTATGATTGTGATTTTTGGAATTGTTGGTTGAATATCATAAGCCACGTCGGGAGATGGTTTCACCCTCATGTTTCGCCTTTTGTGACTTCCGTCACAAGGGGGATATGCACATTAATGAACTGGGTTTGCTCGTTTTGATGAGCGAGAATTTTGATGTCCAATGTTGCGGTCTGACATCAGCAGGGGTGGGTTACCTGTTGCGATGGGAACCCGGCTACTCGTTGCGATGAGAGCCATTTGTGATATTAGAGCTTGGAGATGTTGCGACATTGGTTGATTTACTTGCATTACTGTTTTTGTGGTTTATTATTATTGTTGGATGAGCGTACTGATCCCGTTTTTGTTTTAAAAAATGGGGTGATCCATTGGGGGAATGGTGAGTAGAGAGTGTAGCATGTAATATTGTTGAGCTTGCTTGAGGGGTGGCTGAGACGCTACGAGACGACAATCACCTTAGCTTCCGTGGCGTCTTTAGTTTTGTAAAGCTATTTAGATTGTTGGAACTTTGGTCACTGTTGTACTTCAGTTGAGATTTGAGTGATTGTAATCACTTTAAAACCGTATCCATGTAATAAATGTTTGTTTATGATCTATTTGCGATTTACTACCTCAGGCAACCAAGATAGTTGAACTCCTATTTACTAAGGAAGTTATTGCTTAAGGCTCCTTGGAAAATGAGGCTGTTACAAAGTGGTATCAGAGCGACGATTTTGGAAACAGGACTAACAAAACCAAACGAATATAGTGTGTCAATTAAAATAAACCTGGTGTACGTGTATTAGGAGCTTATTTATGTTTGATTTTGGGTGAGAAGGCGCCCTTATTTCAGAATCTCGGCCTTAATATGCATAAGCCATTAACTCTGTGGTTGGGTAAAAGTGTCGGGAAGTATGCATATGTTTGTGTGCTATGCGTAGTCTGTCTGTAGTAGTAATATGTAGCTTGGATGTGAATTGGTATGTGCATGAACCATGAAATAAGACATGTGAATGATGATGTGGGTGAAATTACAACCACTGGATAATTTAGGTGGGTGTATGAGAAGATTGTTGGAGTAGGTGTCCTCCACAATATAGTGCGCCACGTAATAAATCTCATTAAGGAATATAATTGGGATATTTATTGACTATATATATATATATGATTAGTCAGTTGATTAACGTAAATCAATAACGGTTGGCTGACTAGAGTTTGACGTTATTGTCGTATGACGGCGGTGATCAACTGATCACTTTCGGTCACACCTATAGGATGAAATCCAAATGGTAACTAATTATTTGTATATGATACAATTTGTTAGTCCATTACATATATTTCATACGTACGAGAGTTAATTATTAGAAAATGAGTTAGGAACTCAAATTCGATTAAGTTTATTTTTCAATTATGTAATAATTGACTAATAAATTTATATCTTATTTTAATATGATGAAATAAGATTTAACTTAGTAATTAATCGTTAAATTACTAAATTAGTTGAGGTTTTGAGATAGAGGTAATTAGTTAATTATATTTACAAGGGGTTGTAAAATAAATTAACTAAGCATTGTATATTGATATAATGGTAAAATATCACTTAAATGTTAAGTACATATTGTTTATTAATTTGTGTCATATAATTGTTATATGATCAAATTAACACATTAATTATATAAGATAATTAAACATATGATTAATAAGTATTTGTGGGACAAATATCAAAAATCAAAATGGACCATTTTGAGCCAAGTTTAGCCCGTCATGGTAGTAGTGGTAGTGATGATAATTGTTCTTGTTTATGCAAACAAGCAACCTTATGATAATGACATATCATGCATTCCAAAATCATTACATACACTATCATACTCTACTACATTGCATGTGATTAAAATAACAAAAATAAGGGGCCATTTGGACACATGAGGTCTGGCCATTTTGGCTATAATATGGACAATAGTTGTTCATTTATTGTCTACTTGATTTTGTGTTTAATTCACATATGTCTCTAAAATTCATCCTCTCACTAAAACTCTCACAATACTAATATTTACTAAGTATTACTAGAGTAGTAATATATACTAATATTAGTAGTATTATATGTATCTTATTATCTAGTTAATAATAAGAATAGATTATTTGGTATCATCTTGGTGCAACTTGAAGGAGGTATTTTTATTTAAAGATGGGTCTTGGGATCATTTATATAATTTAGTGAGGGGTCATTATATAAATGCTAAACTTGTTAAAATGTTTTTCAAGTAAATTATCATAACAATGAATGTTTATATATTTCTTTTTGTTGTAGTAACCATATTCGCACAATGTCAACTTCATCAAACAACGCAACCTTGGGTAAGGACTCATGGTTGAGATCCGTCATGGACAAGTGTGTCCTAAAAGATGACGGTAGTAACTTCATTGAATGGGAATCAACGATCAAGAGCGCGGCGATATCCGATAATGTGCTTCGCTACTTGGTCGAAGAGCCCCCCACCGAACCCGGGTCAAGATCGTTTGCGGTGGTTCGTGCCGAATATGACCTTTATTTGAAGTTTGCCAATGACGTCAAGAATGTCTACATTTGGTCAATCTCACCCAAACTCAAACTCCAATTGATATCTCTCGATGCATATGAGATATTCACGAGGATAACATCGATGGTTTCACAAGCCCCTCAAATTCTCCAATATGAGGCGGCTACAAAATTCTTTGATACTAAGCTCCAAAAAGGCCAAAAAGTTGGCCCACACGTGCTCAAAATGGTTGAGCACGCCGACACCTTAGAGCGTCTAGGGTGAAAGATTCCTAAGGAGTTAGTGGTGGGAAGAATTCTTCATTCTCTCACACCAAAGTTCACCCAATTTAGGGTGAACTACAACATGAATGGCATGGAAAAGAGTTTCCATAAACTCCATGCACTCCTCACCCAAGCGGATAGGGACATTGAGGCTAGTGGGAGTGAACCCAAGGATGTTCTTTCAATGAAATTGAAGAATATGAGCCTTGGAGTAAAGAAGGACAAGGGAAAGGGTAAGACTCTTTTCAAGAAAATTGGCAAGGGAAAGGGCAAGGTCTTTATGAAGCCCAAGCCCAAAGTCAACAAACACGCGAACGCGGATTGCTATTATTGTAATGGCAAAGGGTATTGGAAACGAAATTGCCCCAAATACTTGAAAGACAAGAAGGACGGTTGTTTGACAACATCGGGTAAAATGCTTTCATCATTCTATATGATAGATATTAACTTTGCTAGTACATATTCTTGGGTATTTGATAACGGCTGTGGTTCTCACCTTTGTAATCATGTACAGGGGTTGAAGGACGCGCAAGAACTAGCCAAGGGTGACGTGGACCTGCGCATGAGAAATGGAGCTAAGGTAGCCGCAGTTTCCGTGGGCACCTACGTTCTTCTTTTGCCTAATGGTTTAGAGTTGTATTTAAATAATTGCTATTATTTACCAACTCTTACAAAGAACATTATCTCCATTTCCGTGTTCGACATGGAAGGTTTTTCATTTTGTATTAAGAACAATCGTTATACTTTTTCATTAAATGAAATGTTTTATGGCGAGGCCATTTCTATAGGAGGTATTTATGTTCTAGATATTTCAAAAGAGGTCTATCATGTAGAAAACAAGAGGCTTAAAACGGGTGAACCTAATCAATCATACCTTTGGCGTTGTCGTTTAGGGCACATAAACGAACGACGCATAAAGAGACTTGTTTCATCTAAAATTCTTAAACCATTCGATTACGAATCTTATGGTGTATGCGAATCTTGTCTTCAAGGCAAGATGACTCGTGCTCCTTTTATGGGAAAAGGGACACGAGCAAGTGAAGTATTAGGCCTTATAGATACGGATGTGTGCGGCCCAATGACTATCCAAGCTAGAGGTGGTTATCACTACTTCATTACTTTTACCGACGACTTGAGTAGATATGGATATGTCTACTTGATGAGGCACAAAAGTGATGCTTTTGAAAAATTCAAAGAATTTCAACATGAAGTAGAAAACCAATTGAATAAAAAGATTAAAGCCCTACGATCCGATCGTGGTAGTGAATACTTGAACAATGAATTTGATTCACACCTAAAAGATTGTGGTATAGTATCACAATGGACTCCTCCTGGCACACCTCAATTAAATGGTGTGTCCGAAAGGAGAAATCGAACTTTATTAGATATGGTTCGATCTATGATGAGTCTGACAGAGCTTCCTAATTATTTTTGGGGTTTCGCTATCTTATCTGTAATATTCTCACTAAGTCGAAGCCCGACTAAAGCGGAAAATAAGACTCCATATGAGATATGGACAGGGAAAGTCCCTTATTTGTCGTTCATGAGAATTTGGGGATGCGAGGCGTTTGTTAAGAATAAGTCTGACGTTGATAAACTCGCACCCAATCTGACAAATGTATGTTTGTAGGATATTCAAGGAAAACACGTGCTTATTACTTCTACAATAAACACGAGGACAAAGTGTTTGTGTCTCGTGATGCAGTCTTTTTAGAAAATGATTTTATTTCTAAAAGACAGAGTGGGAGAAAATTTGAACTTGATGAAGTCCAAGAGCCACAAACCGAAAAGGACGACGAGGAAAAAGTTCCCTCTTCGTCTGAACACGTCATAATCCTTCGGACCTAGGAGGTCAAGAGAATTAGTCATCAAACCTGATAGATAAGTTGGTATTATAGAGAGGTGGTGACTTAATGTGTTACTTTTGAAGTAACGAACCTACTACCTACAAAGCCAGCAATTTTTTGTCCCGACTCAAAGATATGGCTAGGAGCCATGCAATCGAAATGGATTCTATGTACGACAATCAAGTATGGGACTTGGTTGATTTACCTAAGGAGGTAAGACCTCTTCAGTGTAAGTGGATCTATAAGATCAAAAGTGGCATAGACAAACATAATGATGTTTATAAAGCTAGATTGGTGGCAAAAGGTTTCACCCAAGTTCATGGTCTTCACTATGACGAAACCTTCGCCCCAGTCGCCATGCTTCGATCCATAAGGATTATCTTAGCGGTTGCCGCATTTCATAATTATGAGATTTGGCAAATGGATGTCAAAACCGCCTTCTTGAATGGGATTCTAGAAGAGGAAGTGTACATGACACAACCTGAAGGTTTTGTGGATCCATCAAACCCTAAGAAGGTATGCAAACTTAAGAGATCCATCTATGGTCTTAAACAAGCATCCAAGAGTTGGAATCATCGTTTCGATCATGTAATTAAACAAAATGGTTTCACTCGAAGTGTCGAGGAACCATGTTTATACATGAAGTTTAGTGGGAGTAAAGTAACTTTTCTAGTCTTGTATGTAGATGACATACTACTCATTGGGAATGACATACCAATGCCTACTTTTGTGAAGGAGTGGCTAGGGATTCATTTCCAAATGAAAGACATAGGAGAGGCCCAACGCATCTTAGGTATCCGGATCTATAGGGATAGATCTAAAAGGATACTAGCATTAAGTCAAGAAACTTATATTGATAAAATTCTTGATCGGTTCAACATGAAAGACTCCAAGAGAGGCTTTCTTCCTATGGGAAGTGGGATCACTTTGAGCAAGTCGGAGTGCCCTACCAAACACGAGGAGATTGAACGCATGAAATTGATCCCTTACGCATCCGCTGTTGGATCAATCATGTATGCTATGATGTGCACTCGTCCCGATGTTGCATATGATCTGAGCATGACAAGTCGTTACCAAGCAAATCCAGGTGAGAGTCACTGGATAGCCGTAAAGAACATCCTTAAGTACTTGAGAAGGACCAAGGATTCGTTCTTAGTGTTTGGAGGTGAGAGTGAGTTACGTGTAAAGGGTTACACAGACGCCAGTTTCCAAACAGATAGGGATGATATGCAATCCCAATCCGGCTATGTTTATATGATAAATGGAGGAGTTATTTGCTGGAAGAGTTTCAAGCAAAGCGTTATAGCGGATTATACAACAAAAGCAGAGTACCTTGCAGCGTCTGAAGCTGCAAAGGAAGTTGTGTGGATTCGGCAATTTTTGGAAGGACTAACAGTAGTCCCTACTGCCAAAGATCCTATCACGATTTATTGTGATAACAGTGGGGCTATCATTCAAGCAAAAGAGCCTAAGTCTAGTAATAAGTCTAGACATGTACTTAGGAAATATCATGTAATTAGAGATTACGTGGACAGAAAGGAAATTGACATTTGTAAGGTTGGGACAGATGACAACATTGCTGATCCTTTAACCAAGCCTTTATCAAAGGCTAAGCATGATGGTCATGTCGTCATAATGGGATTGAGACGAGTACCAGAATTCCTTTAGATTATGTAATATGAAATAATTGAATGTTGTATTAAATATTTCATATATGATAATTGCGTTCATTGTTCGAGTTTTATCATAAACTCTTTTATTCAGTTTGACTAAACTTAATACTTTGTTTATCCGAATAAATTGTAAGAAAATGTTGGACCCTATTCAAGTGAATAGGACGAACTTAGTATTTTGTCCCTAGTCACTCAATGAGGTGACGTCTCGAAGTGACTAGATTGTAAGTCGATCGATGGTTGGTTTAGCACCATGGGGTCATGGAGATGGCTGGTCGATTAAATAGAGAGACTGTATGACACTCTGTCAGACTGTGACAACCCTCGCGAATGCGGAAATATAAAACATACAAGCATGTGAATTATATAGCGGAAATATGAAGTTTTTAAAACTTTTATACATGCAAGAAGAAATATACGAGGAGTGTCAAATATTACAAACTAAAGTACGAAATAAACTACAACAAGAGACGAAGTCTCTCCAAATGTTAACAAAGTAAAAGTGTTTAGCAAATAAGCTAAAATCGTCTAGAGGTGAAACTTCCAGGGACAACGCCCGCTAGCTCACACCCGAACCCAAAATATCATAGCAAAAAGCCATCCATGCAAGCAACCTGTTCATACATGAAAAACATGAACGCCACAGTCAGTGGGGAGTAACTCCGGGTTCTCCCAGCCATATCACATTAAACGTACATAAAAGGAAATACTAAAGTAGAAGCATGCATATATAGATATACATGTGAAATACGATAAGGATAGATAGGCAATTCAATATATAATGATAAGAGCATATGGAATACAAATCCGAATCCATCAAGTTATACAAAGACTCGGGAAAGACACTCTTAGGCAACCAAATACGCTCACTAGGGCTTGCATCTCACCGTTAGCGGTATAAGTTTGATAAGATTTATACTCGACAAACAATCCATGCCAATCGTCTATCTCATGCAAGAGTTCAACTCAATGTTCACATATAATTCAACTTACAAACAACCGTCCAATCATACAAATATAACAACATATTCTCTCACGGTAAATGACACGCACTAGCATCATGTACAATAGCAAGACAAGCCAATGGAAGCTCACGGGATAAGACATTTCCCGGAACCGTATACGATAAGACATTTCGTATACTCATGACCTAGACAAACCAGTTCACGGGATAAGACGTTTCCCGGAATCATGTACGATAAGACGTTTCGTACACACAAGACTCTAATCCTCTCAGTAGGACGACGATAATAATACGGTCCTAAAACAAGGGTCCACTTCAAACGGTTATAACTAGAGTTCTAGACATGCAAATGCAGAAATTTTAAAAGGCGGTGATAGCTTATCTTCTTACGGTTCCAACGGGATGTCACAAGCCCAAAACAAGCAAGTAACGAAGGAGATATGATAATTTTACGAAAAGGGGTCAGTGCAGGAAAACTGCAGTCGGCAGCGAGTAACGCCGCCAGCGCCGGATGACGCAGCCAGCGTCTTACGACGCAGCCTGCGTCCATGAACGCTGCCAGCGTCCTTCATGGGATTCAGGCACGTTCAAATCCCAACATGTTATCAACAACAAAAATCCTCATTTATCAACACAAACCATCAATTCTCAAATCAATTAACAACTAACAACATCCATCAACAACAACACAAGTCCTAAGCATACTAACCATAATCTAAATACGATTACTAGCCTAGAAAACACATAAAACACGTAAATGATATCGAGTAACCCTTCACCGTTACCTTTACGCGTCTTCAAACGATTTCTAAGTCTTCCTAGTCTCCACCTACAGTTAGATAATAAAAGATGAATATAATTCACCTTTGAGAAAGACGGATAAATTGAAAAGCGAGAAAGACGGTAATTTAATTACCAATACAGATAGAGGAAGATGAGAGGGGAAGAATAAGACGAACTTACGTGAATTTGAGCGAGAAATGAAAGAGTTATGACGATTACAAGACTGATCAAAAATGGAGGCAAGGTTTTGGTTGATTTCTTAGTGAGGAAGAAAGAAATGAGTTGTGTGAGGGAGTTAGGGTTTAGGAGGGTGTATATGAAAGGTGAGTGGAAAAAGTCAAGAAAAGTCAAAGACGACTTAAGACGGGATTCACTTGAAATCTCGCGAAAAATCCAAATACGAACTCGGAAATTCTAAATTCGACTCGGAAAACTAAATTCTAAATTTAAACTAAATTTCGCTGAAAAGTATCCGTAAAATATTTTACTTATAAAAATAGGGTATATTTGCGGGTGTTACAATCACCCCACCTTTTAAAAAGTTTCGTCCTCGAAACTTGAGAGTAGGAAACAAAAGTATGAAAGACAAGAATCGGTTTTCAAAATTAATATAAAAACTTTTATAAGGGAAAAACATTTATGAAATGATGTTCTTCTCGAAAACGGTTTAAGGAAATATTTTCATAAGTGCGAAACTTTATTTACGAATCACAAGAGTGCCCGGCGCGAACGAGAACTCTAGCTATCAAAAATCAAATCAATGTCGAATTAGTGAAATCGAAAATCAAAACAAGTGTTAGTAAGTGTAGGACTAGTTATCAGACGTCTCCAATAACAAGTGCAAACATCCAACCAAACGTAAAATCCAAATATAAAAGCGAAAGAAATCTATTTTTTTCCAAAAAGGAGGTACAAAAACCATCTTTAGACTTCTTTGAAACGCTAAATTAGAAATATAATATGGAAATTTGAAGGTTTTATCAAAGATAAAATCAAATAACAGGACATTACACGTACATAGAGCGACTCGTACAATTCACACACAATTCAGGGTAACAAAATATATACAAAACACGCAAAAACGAAACAAATCGAACTCTTAGGGATAGGAAGATCACGATGAAGTCGGCATGAAGATCTACAAGAATTCGACATCACTAACTCTACTAATAAACCAAATCCTCAAGAGAATGCAATTTACAAGGGAAACATTATCGCTAACAACCACAAGGTAAAGAGACTTACCATGAAATCCTTTAATCCAATTTACTTCAAACTCATTATCCTAAATTTACAATGAACTTTCTCATCCTCGAAAGTCAAAACACAAACCACGCAACAAAACATAATTATCTAAGAAACAACTAGCCTCATCCAAAGTCTCACGACAAGGGAAAATCCACAATCCATTATCGCTTATAATGATTCTTTAATACGCTCGAAGCCTCAAATATAGATAGGCACATTGGCAAACTATGGTGGTTACTAATTCTCAAGATAAATGGGTTCACCATTCTAACTCTATAATCCATAACAACTGAGCACTCATTATCCAAAGCTTGCAACGAACATTTCTCAATCTCAAACTATGATTCCTTAAGAATAAAAGAGAATTACTAATTCCAACCACAATTGACCAATCACTTGGCAATCAGACAACCATTCAAATCATTTAATTCATCTAAAACTCAAAATGAATCGATTTTCATTTATGACAAAACTCCTCAAACTTTTGGTACCAACTCAATTACCCTAAAGCAAAGTCTCTTTTAGAATCCACCAATTAGAGACATCTAATTCCCAAATGATATCCCAAGCAACCGATATAATACTCAACAACAAAGAATATCATCTCGCTCAACTTGATTCCCAAAATAGCACTACACTAGCAAGCTCAATAAATGAAGCCACCAAGAGAGTACAATACAACCAACAGATTCATCCTAAGGTTTAAATCCCCATCCTATTCATGATCAAAATCAACAGGAAGCTAGCTAACAACCTAATCATCTCACCAGAGGAAAGACAATTGACACCATGACATTGGAACGATAGTAGATTCGAGGGAAGGAAAGGAAACACGAACGCGATAAGATCGGAAGAAAATTAGCGGAACGCTAGAGAGGAGGAGCCAAACAAGTAGATATGGAAGATATAGCTATGAAGATAGCCAAGCAAAGGAAAAGATCAGAGAAAACAATTTCCTAGGAATCGGGCTTAGTAGGAACTTGCATGAAAGGAAATGGAAAGGGATAATGGCACGAGAAAAAGGTTTAAGGTTTAATCCACAAAATTTCCCTTTCAAACTCAGGGCGATACTAAAACAACTTAATTATTCCTCTACAAAGGTCTCTTACAAGGGAATATCGCCACGTACAATCATCAAAGTAAGGTACACCTGAATTCGACAAATCGACTACAACCCAATTCATCCATCCTTTCATATCACACGGATTCCCAAATGCGGAATTGCAACTCAAGCATAGTAACATTCCTTTAGCTCAAATATTCAACACAACCTCAAAGGTTTCTTTAACTGAAGGACTAACAAATACTCCCTTATACTCGGTCATTTTCAACTCATATAGTCCACGAGTTCATTATTAACAAAGTACAACCTCAAGTCAAACATCATCATTAAGGTTCCAAGGTATTTCCATCATAGCTCATATCATCGAATCTCACTCATATCTATAATCCTCAAGTAATATGGTTCAACTTAGAACGAAACCTTACTACTCCAAACGAGTCTCCAATACCATAAGATAAGATCATATCTTTAAATCCAAGAACTATAGCCAAATTATTTTTCACCAAGCCTATACTCTAACACATAAACTAGAATCCACAAGAAGTCACTTAGTCTCAAAAGCATTTTACAACTCAAGATATCATTCAAAAATTCTTCTTTTCACCAATTAGACATATCATAAGCATGGTCTTCAAAACAATACTAAACTTCTAAGTCCAAAAGACTAAATTACTAATGAGTTAAGAAGTCATAGCCAACTCATTCGACCTTACACCATCGAATATCATGAACTATTTACACACAAGTCATGACAAGCATTTATACATTAAAATTATTAAACATACCTCACCACACTTTCCTCAAGGATACCAACTCTCACCACTAGGGGAGAACTTAAGTCTACACAATTTTTCTCGAATCCCAAATTCATTCTAATGAACACTAACATTCCACCAAGTCTAAAATTCTTTCGAACTTGTACAATATGCCACAAACAAAAGGGTATGGTGACCACAAAAGGTCACATAAGGAAGGTAAGGATACCAATGGTAAGATGGAGGAACTATCAAGAGTAATTTCCAAGAGGCAAACAAGATGGAAGAGAAAGAAGCACCTAGATAGAAGGAAGAGAGCATAATACAATAAGGGCGAGAGAACTCATAGAAGAGGAAGAAATACACTTCAATTAGGCTTGTCAATCTTCAAATCTTCGGCAGAGGATACCTCTTCTAGGTAACACAATGATCCACCTTAAGACGGTAGATACAAACAAACATAACATCACTCAACACAATCAACAAACAAGTTAGAACCTAACAAATATCAGGTACACCAAAGACTACCACCTTAGGTCCTTAAGTCTACCCATCTCTCATTGATTATTTCAAGGTCAAATAATTTAAGTTTAGGGTTCACGTGTGTGCGTCGGGAGCGTTTAAGCTCTGATACCAACTGTGACAACCCTCGCGAATGCGGAAATAGAAAACATACAAGCATGTGAATTATATAGCGGAAATATGAAGTTTTTAAAACTTTTATACATGCAAGAAGAAATATACGAGGAGTGTCAAATATTACAAACTAAAGTACGAAATAAACTACAACAAGAGACGAAGTCTCTCCAAATGTTAACAAAGTAAAAGTGTTTAGCAAATAAGCTAAAATCGTCTAGAGGTGAAACTTCCAGGGACAACGCCCGCTAGCTCACACCCGAACCCAAATTACCACAAGCAAAAAGCCATCCAATCAAGTAACCTGTTCATCCATGAAAAACATGAACGCCACAGTCAGTGGGGAGTAACTCGGGTTCTCCCAGCCATATCACATTAAACGTACATAAAAGGAAGTACAAAAGATAAGCATGCATATATAGATATACATGTAAATACGATAAGAATAGATAGGCAATTCAATATATAAACGATAAGAGCATATAGAATACAAATCCGAATCCATCATGTTATACAAAGACTCGGGGAAGACACTCTTAGGCAACCGAATACGCTCACTAGGGCTTGCATCTCACCGTTAGCGGTATAAGTTTGATAAGATTGAGACTCGACAAACAATCCATGCCAATCGTTTATTTCATGCAAGAGTTCAACTCAATGTTCACATATAATTCAACTTACAAACAACCGTCCAATCATACAAATATAACAACATATTCTCTCACGGTAAATGACACGCACTAGCATAATGTACAATAGCAAGACAAGCCAATGGAAGCTCACGGGATAAGACTTTTCACGGAACCGTATACGATAAGACATTTCGTATACTCATGACCTAGACAAACAAGTTCACGGGATAAGACGTTTCCCGGAATCATGTACGATAAGACGTTTCGTACACACAAGACTCTAATCCTCTCGGTAGGACGACGATAATAATACGGTCCTAGTCTAAACCTGGCCAGACTCTCAGAATAAGACATGTTCCGATTCGACATGTGGTAAGACGTTCCACATCCAAGACTCGATCATACAAAGACGTCGAGTACCCCAAATTCGGTCAACCTTCACGAAAGAGGCGGAAAAGAGCACAAGCCTCATAACAAGCGGTACGCTACATGCAATGACACCACCTCGCAAGTATACAACATTTGACGGCCGGGTCGATCAACGCAAAGCGTTCGGCTCCCAACAACGTCGTCATATGCCCACTAACACATGCAATTAAGCAGTAAGGATTATCCCCGTTCCGACATTCCAGCCTTACGAACGTGGAGGTAGCCAAGGGAATGAGAGTACAAAGCACATAACAAAATAGTGCTCAAACCGTAACATTTGTAAAAATCGACTCAAAGTGGGACATATCAAAAACCGTCACAAAACATGAGAATAGGGAATTACATAAACTTAAATATGATAAAAATGAATCAATACATGATACATAAGCATTGGAAGAAGTTTATGAAGCATAATAAATAAGAAACATAGATCCCCTCTCCAAAACAACGTTGTTTGGAAACAAACTAAAACAAGGGTCCACTTCAAACGTTCATAACTAGCGTTCTAGACATGCAAATGCAAAAATTCCAAATGGAGGTGATAGCGTATCCTCTAATGGTTCCAATGGGATGTCACAAGCCCAAAACAAGCAAGTAACAAAGGAGATATGATCATTTTACGAAAAGGGGTTAGTGCAGGAAAACTGCAGTCGGCAGCGAGTAACGCCGCCAGCGCCGGATGACGCAGCCAGCGTCCCACAACGCAGCCTGCGTCCTTCACGGGATTCAGGCACGATCAAATCCCTGAAAGTCCATAGACCTTAATTAGACTCCTCTAATTATTTACTAAATTACTTATTAATTTAGTTTATATTGATCTATGTAACATGCATGCAAATATAAAGACATTTATATAAGAGAAGAAATTTCCTCACATTGATATGGAAATAATATGGGCACAACAAGAACTCCTTCTTGTTGTTCTTGAGCTAATAATATGGATGAACAAGAAATCTCAAAACTAGAAGACCTCCTTCAAGTTGCACCAAGATGACACCAAATAATCTACCCTTATTATTAACTAGATAATAAGATAGATGATATACTACTAATATTAGACTATATTACTATACTAGTAATACTTAAGAAATATTAGTATATGAGAGTTTTTAGTGAGAGGAAGGATTTTAGAAAGAAGTGTAAAATTGCACAAAATGAAGTGGTTCAAAAATGAACAACAATTGTTCATTATGTAGGCCATTTGGCCGGACCACATTGTCCAAAATTGGACTCTTATTTTGTTTAATTTGATCACATGCATAAGAGTGGAGTGTTGTAGTATAAGTGATGATTATTACTACTTGATATGTCACTTTCAATTAGTAACTAAAGAGTATAAACAAGAACAACAATCATCACCTTGTAACTACAATGTAACCGGCCATATTGGCCTAGTTTGATCCATTTTGATTTTTGATATTTGTCTCACAAATACTTATTGATCATATGGTTAATTATCTTGTAAAATTAAGTGTTAATTTGATCATATAACAATTATATGACTCAATTAAATAAATAATATGTACTTAACATTTTAAGTAATATTTTACCATTATATCAATATATAATGGGTCCCACAATGCTTAGTTAATTTATTTTACAACTCCTTGTAAATATAATTAACTAATTACCTCTATCTCAAAACCTCAACTAATTTAGTAAATTAACGATTAATTACTAAGTTAAATCTTATTTAATCGTATTAAAATAAGATATAAATTTATTAGTCAATTATCGCATAATTGAAAAATAAGTTTAATCGAATTTGAGTTCTTAACTCAATTTATAATAATTAACTCTCGTACATATCGAATATATGTAATGTACTAATTAACTGTATCGTATACAAATAATTAGTTACTATTTGGATTTCATCCTTTAGGTGTGACCGAAAGGGATCAGTTGATCACCGCCGTCAAACGACAATAACGTCAAACTCTAGTCAGCCAACCGTTATTGATTACGTTAATCAACTGACTAATCATATATATAGTCATAATATCCCATTATATTCCTAAAAGATTTATCATGTGGGCAATTAGTGTGGAGGGGACACTGACTCCAACATCTCCACTTGTCTGACCACAAAGTGGGCGTCACCGATTCTCTTGTCTCTTTATCACATCTCCCACTCAACGCAAGGTGTCTTCCAGGTCGCACTTGCGATTGACAATATCTAGAGTGGTTTTTCTCGATAGGGAGAGTAACTGTCTGACCGGAAAATCTACCATAGATCTCTTTCCGAGCGTGGCCACGCATTTACAGTAACTTCTCCTCGAGTGGCCTAAAGATGTTTTTACCCAACGTGGGTGGACAATTCCTGTTGATCCATCTAATCTGTATGATGCAGATCACCATGATCCAGAAGAAGTCCATCGGCCTCCTTTTACGGCACGACCTAGAACATCAACCAAAACCAATCGGAAATTACACCGACTCAGATAAACGTTCGCCAGTCAAGAGAATCGACTTATAGGAATAAGATAGAAGACCCTGCCACGACCAGGCATCAAATAATTGATTTAAGGGTCTCTACAATGTCACTGTCCGACAGAGTGTCATACAGTCTGTCTATGTAAACGACCAGTCATCTCCATGACCCCATGGTGCTGAACCAACCATTGATCGACTTACAATCTAGTCACTTCGAGACGTCACCTCAAATGAGTGACTAGGGACAAAACACTAAGTTCATCCTGTTCACTTGAATTGGGTTCAACTTTCTTTCAACCAATTCGGATAAACAAAGTATTAAAATTTAGTCAAACTAAATAAAAGAGTTTTTAATGAAACTCTAACAATGAATGCGATTATCAAATATTTGGAAAAATTGATACGCTATCAATAATTTCATATCTTATAATCTTTA
Organism: Heliosperma pusillum; assembly: GCA_022085475.1. Taxonomy (NCBI): domain Eukaryota; kingdom Viridiplantae; phylum Streptophyta; class Magnoliopsida; order Caryophyllales; family Caryophyllaceae; genus Heliosperma; species Heliosperma pusillum. The sequence goes on along the minus strand of JAIUZE010071974.1, from coordinate 1,918 downwards.
GCAATTCAGGTACATATTTCAATCCCCATTGAAATGACATGACTATCATGTTCAGCCTGCAAAAAAGCATGGCTAATGGATTAGCAATACTTGCATCTTTCCCATCGTTCTGATTGCTAGTTCTCTTTGTCTACGTAATCTCATATTACATAAAACTTTATGAGTACGCGTCTAGGTTTGAATCTAGACTTAGGACTCTTGGCCTAAAATGTAGCTCCCACTGTTTTACCAGTATCATGGGATAGGATATACAACTACAGGAACTACTTCTAGTCCCTCCAATACAGTCCAATCCAAGCTACCTTCATATGCATCATCATATGACGCAATGTACTCCATTTTCGTTGTGAAATCCGCAATGATAAACTGCCTGGAACATTTCCAGCGGATACATGACATTTATATTTTAAAATGTCACTCCTACTTGGAACCTTTCCAATAGTCTTTTTTGCTTGGAACTCTTCCAACAGATAAATCTTCTATAAAACACAGCCAGCTCGTGATTTCAAATCACTTTGATCAGTTTGGAAACTGAAGTCTGTGTAACCCTTACACGCAACTCATTTTAAACTCCAAACACATGGAAAATATCTTTTAGTCCTTCGCAAATACTAAGGATGTTCTTTATGTCTATCAAGTGACTCTCACTTGGATTTGATTGCAAATGATTCGTCATACTCAAAGCATGCGAAATGTCGGATTGAGTATACATCACAGCGTATATAATTGATCCCGCAGCGGAAGCAAAAGGAATCAATTATCATGTGTTCAACTTCCTTGAACTAGTCAAAGATCTTATCAATATAAGAGTTTTGACTCAATGCTAATATCCTTTTAGATTGATCTCCATAAATCCAGATATCTAAAAGATGTATTCTACTTCTCCAAAATCTTCCATCATCTAAAATGATCAATATGTCTCCACATATAAGACTGATGAAAACCATATTACTTCCACTAAACTTCATGTATAAACATAATTCCTCGAGATATCGAGAAATATTTTACAACATGATTGTCACACTAATTCCAACTCTTTAGTGCTTACTTAAGACATCCTCTTAAGCTTGCAAAATTAACTTAGGATAATTAGGATCTACGAACCCACAGGTGAATATAAAATATACTACCTCTTCTAGAATCGTATTCAAGAAGGTGGTTCTTGAGATCCAGTTGGCATCATACTATTATGATATGCTGTAATCACTAAGTATATTCGAATGGATCAAAGAATTAAGGTTGGTGCAAAACTCTTTGCCTACCAAGTTATCTTTGATAACATTTTAATGTTCATCCATGCAAATTTCGATCTTAAAAATCAATTTACATTGAAGAGGTCGTACTTCTTCAAGTAAAAATTTACCAGGTCACATACCTGACCATCATGCATGGAGTCCATTACGAATCGCATGACTCTAAGACATAACAAGAAGTTGGGACTAGTAACAGTCTTTTATAAGTCACGGATTAGAATTCATCACTATTAAGGAGTGATAAAATTCCACATGACCTCCTAGGTTCCGAAGAAACAACTACTGAACAAGCAATGAGGAAAACTTTTTCCGGACCATATGCTCAGTTTGTGGCTCTTGAAACATTTTCTCCCACTCTGTCTTATCAAGAAAAAATCGTATTTTTATTGAAAGACAGCATCACGAGTCACAAACGCTTTGTTCTCGTGGTCAATGTAGGATTAATGAGCACTTGTTTCATTCGGATAACTTACAAATTAGGTACGCTACCCACCCATATCGTATATGGATTGAAATCAGACTGTTTTAAATGTGTTTTTAATAGGTGGGAAAAGGAAATAGCAGACAACAAAAATATTTAAGATCCCATGGTTAGTTACATGCTCATTTTACTTGAAGTAAAGACAAAACCATATCGTATAAGTATCTGTTTCTCTATTCAACAA
>JAIUZE010071973.1:0-11989 GCA_022085475.1 Heliosperma pusillum | reverse complement strand
TAGCATATGAAAGCTTATCATGTGAATCCGATAATAAACTATAACACAGGTAGGGAAGCTGGTATGCTAGCTCAGAGGTTACCTTTAACATGGCCATGCTACACTCAAACCCTAATCAAACATAATATCATGTGAATCAGTTAACATCCGGTAATCCAAACTCTATCAACCTTAGCCGGCTTGCATCTCACCTTCTAAGATTCATAGAATCATCAAACATGAAAGACCAATACTTCTACAAACAGGCATAAGTTCTTAGGACCGTCAATAGTCGACTTCTGTAACTCGAGGTTATACCACAAGGTAGGAAAACATCCTAGTCCTAGACTGATCAGACCTAGCGACAACAGCTATTCCATTCCCCATCCCATGACATAACCGTACATGAGAAACTCTACTAGGCGACCCCCTAAGCAGAGATGGCTAGTACTTAAGCTGGCTCCATTCCCAAAGTGGAAGAAATTAGGCAGCCATGCCCCCGGCTTGGTATCAAAAGGCCCAATTCAGTGACACAAAAGCTATCAAGCTGTGAACTCCATATGCTCGTTAAAGATAGTAAGGCCTATCGATGTCATGGTCCAAGATACTCATTTAGAATTAGAATGGTCAAGACGCCATATACTCATAATTCTCTATGTGTACTTAGTCAACACGACACCAACCATACAATAAAACAGTCACGGGAAAAACATCCTATCATGTGACTATTGCATATAAATCATAATCAAATATCATATCGCCTCATATCTACTAAGGATAATTCATATTAAAATACAACCTTACTTGAAGACAAATCCCCGACCCGAGTCCCGCGACGGGTCATCAGTCAAATCGGGGCTGACTAGATCTAGTTTGACCAAACCCGTTGGATCAAACCGGCTAGAAACAGAGTCTTTATCACATAGACATAAAATCAACATATTCATTACATGTTATTTGAATAAAACTTCTAACATGTGAATTATTCAATCTTACGTAAAACCCCGCTTGACTTTAAAGGATATCAAAATAAACTACGATCTCGTTTTATAAGTTATAACATGTGAGAAACTCAATAATATTATGAAAACTTTTTAATTAAATAATTTACTTATTAAAATTTCCCACTTGCTAAAGATTACAAAACACGATAAAATAACAATAAACTCAAAAACCGTCACAAGTCCAAAGTGAGGACTCATGGGCTGATTTGGGCCGGACAAGACACGGGCCTGGACTGGGCCACGGGCCTGGTTTGGGCTGTTTTGGCTTTTTGATCGACTTTACTAAAAACCGTTTCATAATATTTCCCGCATGCTTAACATATTTAAAACCCGTCAAAACAACAACAAAATAATCAAGTATCGACACAAGACCCAAGGACCATACCCGGACCAAATCCAGACCTGGCTGGACCGGCCTGAACCGGCTGAACCAGGCCCGAACCGGCCGGTTTGGGCTGGTTTTCAGACCACCTTACACGGCCACTTCCACGGCCAACACCACCACAAATCCAAATAAATTCTAACATGATTTTAATTAACAACAACCATTTTAACAACCAATTTAACCATCAATCATACAAAAATCATGGTTATAAATAAATCATACCAATATGTCAAGAACACCAAACATGCTATAAATTCATAAAACATAATAATAACAACTACTTAGCATGTCACTAACTAAAACCGCAAGTAACAATAATATGAACAAAAACTAAAGGACAAAAGATATGTAACATTAAATTCGTCGAGTAACTCGGAATCGTTACCTTAGCTAGCAAAATCAATTAGCACCAAAAAATAAGAAGTATAAACCCGTCTACTAGTCTTCTCCTAATATATACGAGTCACCAAACTCGTCTTCAAAATCTTCCCCTATAAGAAATGACAAGAATAATATTGTTAGAATTAAAACTTGAGTTTCCATAATTAAAGTGTTGAAAACGATTTTGTCGGAATTGAAAATAAACCGTACTTGAAGATGGAGAGCGAAGAGGAGATTCTAGAAATATAAGTTAGGACGGATGTGAATAAGAAATGAAGGTTTTATGATGATTTTGCTCAAGAACGACGAAGAACGGCGAAGAACGACGAAGAACGATGAAGAACGATTAAAGAAAGTGTTAATTAGATCTTAATTTGATTTATTGTAAAATGAAAAGTTGTAAGTGAGTAAGTGTGGTGAGTGAGCCGTGTACATATAGAGAAAATATCGAGTCGGGTTTTGAAATTGTTGTTACGGAATTGACTCGGGTTTTATAATTAATTAAGGTAATTAATTATATATCATTAGATTAATAATCAAATATCTAGATATTATGTTATTGTAATCAAAAGAAAGACAAATATCTAGCTCTAAGAGAGGAAGGAGAGCCGTGTGGATCATAGGAGAATCGGGTCTGTTTTTGAGCGATTTGCGTAATTTTCGTTGACGGATCGATAAAGCTACAAATATCTTAGATATTTGTATTAGTTTAATCGAAACAATTAAAAGATCTAATTGTGAGTGGAAAAAGGGGACATGGGCGTGTGACTCATGCCAAAGTCGAGTTTCGGGTTTGTTTCGGGATTTACGATGACTCGGGAATAGTTAAATGACGTTCGGGTTAAAACCGTAAAAGTTATTCTTTAATTCCAAATAAATTCAAAATAATTATATTAAATTTTCATAAATCCAAATAACTCTTAATAAAAATAAATTAAAAATATTATTTTTTTAAATAAAATTTCGGTCTTCAAAATTACAAGGCGAGTCGGAAAAAGTCAACGAAAGTCAAAGTTGACTTAAAAACGGGATTCTCATGGAATCTCCCAGAAATTCCAAATACGAACTCGGAATTTCAAAATTCAACTTGAAACAATAAATTCTATTTTAAAACTTAAGTTTGCTGAAAAGTATCCGTAAGATATTTTACTTAGAAAAATAGGGTACTTTTCGGGTTGTTACAATATCACATCATTATAAGCCTTATAATCCACCTGGTTTTCAAAACCAGAGACCTCCATTTCAACCTAACTTCAATCAACCTTACCAACACCAACCTCAACACCAACCACCCCAAAATCAAAGCCAACCCAATGAATCAAGCTTGAGCAAAATTGAATCCATGCTTCTCCAAGTTGTTCAAAAACAAGATTCAATGTTTGCTCAACTTCAAAAGAGTCATCAAGCTCAAAATGCTGCCATCAAGATGCTTGAAAGTCAATTAGCCCAATTGGCTGCCTCTAATACCCAAAGGAAACAAGGCCAACTCCCACCTCATGGTGAGCAACCGAGAGACACCGCTAATGCTATCACCCTTAGGAGTGTTACCACTTATAAGGAATCTCAGCAACCAAAAGAAACAATAGTTGAGTCACCACCAGTAGAGAGCCAAAAAGAATCTCAACCATCCACCGCTAAGGAAGCGGAAAACAAAGAAAAGAAGGATGAACCTATGAAGGAACCCATCAAAATGCAAGTTCCATTTCCCCAACGCTTGAGGAGAAATCATAAGGAAACCCAGTTTAGCAAATTCATGGAAGTAGTCAAAAACCTCCAAGTAACGGTTCCCTTCACTAAATTAATCACTCAAATCCCTTCTTACACAAAATTCATGAAGGATATCTTAACTAAGAAGAGGACTTTAGATGATGTTGAAATCATAGCATTCACAGCTGAGTGCAGTGCTTTATTGCAAAATAAGTCCCCTCCTAAGTTAAAGGATCCAGGTAGTTTCTCTATACCTTGCACTTTAGGCACCTACACAATCGATAAAGCTCTATGCGATCTAGGTGCCAGTGTAAGCGTCATGCCCTATTCCATTTGTGAAAAGTTGAATATGGGAATTCTCAAATGCACCAGTATCACTCTGCAAATAGCAGACCGTTCTTTAAAACAACCTATGGGAGTTTTAGAAGATGTGCCTGTCAAAGTAGGAAGGTTTTTCATTCCCGTCGATTTCATCATCCTAGATATGACTGAAGATTCTCAAATCCTTATTATTTTAGGAAGGCCATTTTTACACACTGTCGGAGCAGTAATCGATGTCAAGAATGGAAAACTAACACTAGAAGTAGGTGATGATAAAGTTACCTATAATTTAAACAGTGCAATGAAAAGCCCCATGCTAGAGGAGTCTTGCTGTTTCATTGATATTGTCGACTCCATTCTTGATGAATCTTTGTATCCATCAATAATCTAGGATCCTTTAGAAGCAATCTTGTTGTTGGAGGATATCTCTGAGAATGACAATTTCGAGATTAGTGAGCTGGAAAAGGATATGACCGGAAAAGAAATATCGTCTGAAGAAGTAAAAGAGTTCATAAGCTTAATTGATACTCCTGCCAAGGCAGAAGTACAAAAACCTGAACTAAAACCTCTTCCCTCAATTCTAAAATATGCTTTTTTAGATGAATCTGAGTATTGCCCAGTCATAGTGAGTGCTCTCCTAGATGAAAATCAGTTAACCTCACTATTGACTGTCTTGAAAAAGCATAAAAAGGCAATAGGTTACAAACTAGAAGATCTAACAGGCATAAGCCCAGACTTCTGCATGCATAGAATCAATTTAGAAGAAGGCCAAAAACCTTGTGTTCAAGGTCAACGCCGTCTTAATCCCAACATGCAGGAAGTAGCTAAAACTGAAGTTATGAAATTGTTAGATGCTGGCATAATCTATGCAATCTCTGACTCTAAATGGGTTAGCCCCGTTCAAGTTGTTCCCAAGAAAGGAGGAATAACAGTAGTCAAAAATGAGAAGAATGAGCTCATCCCCACAAGGATTGTGACGGGATGACGTATGTGTATTGACTACAGAAAGCTGAATCAATCAACTAGGAAGGATCACTATCCTCTACTCTTCATTGACCAAATGCTAGAGAGGTTAGCTTGCCACAAGTATTTCTATTATTTAGATGGTTACTCAGGATTTTTCCAAATCCCTATCCACCCTGAGGACCAAGATAAAACCACATTCACCTGTCCCTATGGTACTTTCGTTTATCGCAGAATGCCATTTGGCTTGTGTAATGCACCTGCCACTTTCCAGCGTTGTATGACCAGTATCTTCTCAGATTTTGTTGAATCTATCATGGAAGTATTTATGGACGACTTTAGCGTCTACGACATTTCCTTTGATAATTGTTTGACAAATCTATCCAGAGTTCTAAAACACTGTGAAGAAGTCGTCCTTGTTCTCAACTGGGAAAAGTGTCACTTCATGGTGAACGAAGGTGTAGTTTTAGGTCACATCGTTTCAGAAAGAGGTATAGAAGTGGATCGAGCTAAGATCCAAGTTATTGAACAGCTACCACCACCTGCTAATGTAAAAGGAATCAGGAGTTTCCTTGGCCACGCCGGTTTCTACCGACGGTTTATAAAAGATTTTTCAAAGATAGCCAAACCCCTGGCTGAGCTCCTTTTCAAGAATGCACCTTTCAATTTCACAAAGGAATGCCTTGAGGCATTCAACAAAATCAAACGTGCTTTAATCACCGCACCTATAATCCAGTCACCTGATTGAAATCTGCCCTTCAACAGTTTGATTTAGAGATCCGGGATAAGAAAGGAGCGGAGAACGTAGTCGCTGACCACCTCTCAAGGATAAGAGTAACTGAAATAGGATTACCAATGCCAATTAATGATTCGTTCGCTGATGATTCATTAATGGCAATTACGGACTCTTCTCCTTGGTATGCTGATATTGCCAACTTCCTTGTCAGTCGCCAGCTACCCTCCGACCTTTCTAATAACCAAAGAAAGATATTTTTGCATTATGCAAAATCCTTTGTTTGGGATGACCCTTATCTTTTCAAGCAGTGCTCAGATGGTCTGTATCGACGTTGTATCCCCCAGTGGGAAGTAAAAGGAGTTTTAGAAGGATGCCACTCATCTGCTTGCGGTGGTCATCATGGTCCGTCCAAGACCGTAGCTAAAGTCTAACAATCCGGGTTTTTCTGGCCCTCGATGTTTAAAGATTCAAGAGACTTTGTTATGGCTTGTGATGCTTGTCAACGAATGGGTCAAATATCCAAAAGACATGAAATGCCTCAAAACGGCATATTAGAAGTCGAGATATTCGATGTCTGGGGTATTGACTATCAAGGACCATTCCCTTCTTCAAATGGAAATCGTTACATTTTAGTCGCTGTCGACTATGTTTCAAAGTGGGTAGAAGCAATTGCCACCCCCACCAATGATGCTAGAGCTGTGATACGACTATTTAAAAAGATCATCTTTCCGCGTTTTGGTGTACCCAGAACCGTGATAAGTGATCGAGGAACTCATTTCGGAGAAAAGCAGTTAGACACTCTGCTTGCCAAGTATGGTGTGTATCACAGACGAGGATTAGCCTACCACCCTCAGACCAGCGGTCAAGTAGAAGTCTCGAATAGAGAGCTGAAAACAATTCTTCAAAAAGTTGTCTCAAAATCTAGAACCGATTGGAGTAATAAGCTCGATGACACCTTATGGGCTTATCGCACAGCTTTCAAAACCCCGATTGGAACATCTCCCTATCGGTTGGTTTATGGAAAGGCATGTCATCTCCCTGTCGAGTTAGAGTACAAAGCTCAATGGGCTATCAAAGAACTCAACTTAGATACTAAGCTTAGCGCCGATTGACAACTTTTGCAACTCAATGAGCTAGAAGAATTTCGTTTGCAAGCTTACGAGAATTTTAGGATCTATAAAGAGAAAACGAAGCGTTGGCACGACAAGAGGATAATCAGAAAAGAATTTAATGTCGGTGACCAAGTACTTCTCTTCAACTCACGCTTGAAAATTTTTCCGGGAAAACTTCGATCAAGATGGTCTGGACCATTCACTGTCACATATGTAAGCAAATACGGTTATGTGGAAATAATGGCTAGTAATGGTGAAAAATTCAAGGTCAATGGACACCAATTGAAACTCTACTATAGCAATTCCATGATCGGATGCTTAGATATTGTCTATATAGAGCATCAATCCCCAACCAGATGATTCCAAAGAAGAATTCGTCGAGCGGGACGTTAAACCAGCGCTTCTCGGGAGGCAACCCGTGTTTCCTTTCCTTTTTGCATTGTTATTTTTGCTTTCCCTTTTTCGTTGTTTTGTTAGATTTACTTTGCAGATGAAAGAGTTTTTGAAGAATCTATAAAGACCTTCCTTGTCAAGTCCAAAAGACTAGCTTGGGGGAGTCCGCGCTGACTAGTGAGCTTCACTCTCCTTTCATCTTTTTCCCTTTTTACCCTTCTTCCCATTGAGCATCTCGTTGCATATTTAGTCTTTGTGCTCACATTGAGGACAATGTGATGTTTAGCTTGGAGGAGGGATTGCATTTTCCCATTTTGCATTTTAGTTGTTTATATTTTTCAAATTTTTGAATAAGAGAAAAATTTAAAATTTTGAACATAATTGAATGCTTTTCATGCTTTGCTTGCTTGTTTACTATGCTATCATGTTACATTTCCCAAACTTAGAGCTTTCAAAGGATAATGATTCAATATTCATTGAATTGTGCATACATGGGGAAGTCTTGTACATAGTAGGCATGAAATGAATCTATAGATAAGTACGCTTGATCTTGACATTTGGCAAGTTACATATATTGTAAGGTAGAACCTCCTTAGGCTGGTACATATATACCCAGTCTCATTTAGGTGTGAGTAGTTCTCCTTGTGATGTGTGTCATGTCAAAACGCATAAGTATGGTTCTCATTTCATTTCTATAAGCATTGCATTCATGATTCACTAAGATTTGAAGCCTTTTTCACTTTGAATTACCCCTCAAAATTAGCCCCTTCATACAAATGTTTCACAAAATAACAGTTACACATAAAAACTGCCTACCTTTTGAGCTAGTAGCTAGACTATGGTGTATGGGTGCTCTTTTGAGAAGATTTTGTTCCTTGATGTCAAAGTGAGTTTGGGAGAACGAAAATGTTCAAGAAGTGATTTTATGTTTAGAGAAAAAAAAAAGAGAAAAAAATGGAAAGAAAAAAAAAATCGAATAAAAAAGAAAAAGAAATAAAATAAAAGAAGCTGTGAGTATCTCCTCGAAATGTCAATTCAATGTTTAGAAGGAGTTCACTCTTATGTTTCGTGTGTAATAAGCCAATCTGTTCCTTCTGGCTTTGTTTTTCGTCTTTTGGGAATTAATCGAAAGTTTGGATTGACTATTCATTTATCATTGGTCAATTGCTAGCTCATTCTAACCTTCACATGACCATAACTGTTTGTCCACTTTTCACCCATTTCCCAAAGCCTTCTTCTTATTTTTCGGCTTCTTTTCCATGTGCATTGTGATCTTTGACTTGTGTTTTGAATTGTTTACCATATTAGACTGCGGACACATTTTCATAAGTCGTAGATAGGTGAGTATCTCAAAAACATTTACACATAAAGAAATCACCTTTTACATACAATGAGTGTTCGAGTGTGCTGTGAGAGTCCATTTGTCAAAAAGATCATGCAAGAGCCGAAAATTCTGTAGTGAAATTCTTTATGCTGCGCCGTTATGTAAATCTCAGCCATGTTTATGTATCATTCTTGCCCACGTTGTTTTTGGGTTATGATTCATTATGTTTCCAAAGTTTTACGTTGAGATTTGTTTCTTGATGGTGTAGTAGCCAATGCTTGCAACCCTTGTCCTGGTATTATTTGTTATGTTTGCTTGAGGACAAGCAAGGGTTTAGCTTGGGGGAGTTTGATAAGTGAATATTTGCATGATTTTAACCCCTAATTTAGCTCGTTTTGTATGTCATTTGTGCTTTGTTAAGCCATTTTATGAGCTAATATCGTCTTCTAGGCGAATTTCTATGTTCTAACCTGTTTTGTAGGGAAAGTGACGTTTCTACGCCCTTTTTCTATATTCCCGAGCATTTGCCTAGAACCCGACGATTTGAAGAAGCAAGCTTGACCAAGTCAAAAGCATTTCAAGAAGGTTCACTGATCCAAAAGAGAGAAGAAGTAAAGACGGTTTCGCAGTTGTCGGAAGATCGATCAGTCAGGCGAAGAATTCATCATTTTACATCAAACCCTATCAACAAACCCGACTCAAGAGGTCAAGGGGGATAATGAAAGTCAAGTCATATGCAAGGGGAGATGAAACGAAAGTCAAAGCACCAAGAATACAACTTACCCGATCGGATAAGTGGTGTACCCGATCGGGTATCTCTGCAGATCCGAGCTTTTGCTTCGACTTCCTCCTTTTTGTCCTATGTGATGAATGCATGACCCCTCCCCCACGAAACCCTACTGCTATATAAAGAGAGCCTCAGCCACCACAACGAGATGTACTTCACATAATTCTCTTCTACATTTCTCTTTAGATTAGAAAACCTAGATTAAGAGGAGAGAAACCTAGCCTCTCTTCTCTTGTCTAGATCATTTTCTTCTTCTTTTTGACCTTAGTTTCTTAGTTTATTTCTGTCTTTTCTATATCAAATCCTTAGCCTAGATCAATAAGAATTTCATCCTTGTAATCTACTTTAAGTGGTTCAAGCGTTGTAATTCGTGGAACGACTATTTTATGCAAGGAATTTCTGTTATCGTTATCATTATCATCGTTGATCGTCATCTAGGTATTCCTATTCTATCTTTTGTTTTAAGTTTTCATGTTTCCCATTTGATTGTTATTTTCCATCCATGTTATCTTAGATTCATTTTAGTATCGTTATAATCGTCATTTCATTTCATTAGATTATCAATTTAGCGTCGTTATTATCGCCATATAAAGAGTCTTAAAATATTGTCAAAACCAAATAAACATGTCTATCCTAGTTTTTATTATTAACATCATCTTAGATATAAACATCACCATGAGTGAGTAATCGTTTTTATAGGGTGTAGGGTAGCCATGTAGGTTGATTAAAAGATGATAATTGGATAAAAGAAATTGTGCTTTTAAAACGTTGTGTCTATGCATGTTTGGACTATAACGATAGTTAACGATTCCTGATCAAAATCATTGACTAAAAAGGAATTCTTTTCCAAGGTAGAGATACGTGAATTGAATAGACAAAGCATGACATGGTAGATTAAGACCTAGTAAATTGCCTAAAAGCCTGCTAGACCATCTGATCTATGATTGTAATGAACACCTCATTCTTACGAATTCACAATGTATTATTTGCATGTTCCCAATCCAATTTCATCAATATATTAATCTACATGTGTGAACCTACTTCCCTAGATTCTTTTCATCATTGTTAATTCATCTCCTGCTTTATTGTTTTCATTTTGATTTGCTTTTATTTTGTTTTCGTTTATGCTTTTTATTAGTTTAGAAATCAAAACTCCAAAACCCAGATACTCGTTAGATAAGACCCAATTGCAAGACATTTCACACTCTATAGGAAACACCATCTCCCTGAGGATCGATGATAAGCATTTAATTAGTCACATTTTTCCCTCATTTTCGTCCCCATTTTGGTCCGTTTACACGGATTTGCGTGCCCTTGATTGCATTTGCTTCCCGATTTCCCGTACTATAAATGTCGGTCTTAATTTGTAGGAATTAAGGCGGAAATGAAGAAATCGGAGCAATAGGGTCTTGCATGAGTCGGGATTCGAAGATGAGATGAAGAAGTGAAGAATTGAGTCATCAGGTGGCCCAGGCCGGGCCCCAGACCGGCGGCCGGCCCACCGGCCCAGACCACCACTCTACAAATGAAAGAAGTTGAAAAAGAGAAGAAAAGGCCCAGGTAGCGCCGGCCGGCCTACCGGCGGCCGGTCGACTACCCGGCCTACACCTACATCAGAAGGCATATGGGAGTGTAAACGTGCTCCAGGCTGGTGGGGGACCGGCGGCCGGTCGACCGGCCCAGACCCCCATTCTCCATACTTAGTGAAATTTTGAGGATTTTGAAGACGGAGTTCCTGAAGTCACTGATGGGCTCCAGGCCGGTCAGAGGCCCGGCGGCCGGTCGACCGGCCGGGAACGCAACATCGCAAAATCCGCCTCTTCTTCTAATTTCTTCCTTAATTTCGAGATACCTATATATACCCCCCCTTATTATTTTGTAAGCAGTCCTTTTACATTCCTCTTAGCACAAAACCCTAGAAATTTGTAACCTAAATTAATCCCTAATTACTCTCCTAATATTTCCCTAATCTAGTTTAGTTTCTCTTTTCAAGTTGTTGAATCTAGTCTTTCATTTCAGTTTAGGGGTTTGTATTGAAGACTTGGGTGAAGACATTCCCCCATATTCATCAATATAAGTTTTGTTTGGTATTAAATTTCTCATCTTTTTTATTGTTTATGCAATTAATTTCCATTTCTAGTTTATAGTTCATCTTTTGATTGTTATCTTTATTCTTCTCATAGCATAATGTTGATTGAACTCCCCCTTCCCTTTAGTGCTTTGATTCCCTTTACCATGTGTGAGTAGATTCTCCTCTAAGGTTTAGGGGGAGCCTAAGGGTGGATCATGTGGGGTATTAGGTTGGTTAATTAGTAAGTTTGTGGTAAATGATTTGTGTATTGCCCATATGAACACCAAGTGTTTGATGAAATGTGTGAACGAAAGTTGCCATTTTATCAAGCATGGTTTGATTTTCTCTTAAGCGACGGTGGTAGAGACGATTAGACTAAGTGTTTATATGGGTGATTTGAGACAAATGCGATGGCTTTGTTGATGATTATCGATTGTTGAGACATTAGCAATCGATTTTACTCGAATTATTTACCCCTCTCGCTAGTTACCCGACTAACCCATTAATCCCCCTAAGGTGAACCCTTCACCCTAGTCTTTCCCTTAATTGTTTTTCGTCTTTATTACTTAGCGATTGCTTGTTTTTCCTAGTTTTTAGTTAACTTTCCAATCCGTCATATTTTAGGTTAGAATAGGATTCAATCGAACTAGTAGTTGACCTCCCCCATCCTCGTGGATTTCGACCCCTTTATACTACTTTTATTGGGTTATTTTTGATGCTTGTTTTGACGACGAACCGATCATCAAATGGCGCCGTTGCCGGGGATGGCGTAAGGAAACTCGTAGTTTGTTTTGTGTCTTAGATTTAGCCAAGTTACTTGTTGTTT
>JAIUZE010071972.1:0-18400 GCA_022085475.1 Heliosperma pusillum | reverse complement strand
CAACCATTGGAGTTGCTCTAAGAGCATCTCCAATTGTTATATACAGGGACCTGCTTGCAATTTTTTATAATTTTCAAGCAGGTTGCTCACCATTGGAGACAGAAAAAAACAACCTGCTTGAAAGCTACACCTGCTCTACCAAGCTACATGCTTGATTTCAATTAGCTTGCTTTTTATTGGTTGATTATGTACAGTGGGCTCATTCAAGCTACAAGAAGTATGTAGCTCACCATTGTTGGGGTATGTAGCTTAAAAGCAATGTTGCTAGAAATATATATGTGGCAAGTCAAGCTACAAATAAAAATGGCTCACCATTAAAGATGCTCTAAGCGCATCTCCAATAGTTTGCTTTAGGGACTTGCTTGCAATATTTGTAAAATTGCAAGCAAGTAGCTTACCATTGGAGTAAGAAATAACATGTGTAGCTTATGAGCATTGTAACTCTAGCAAGCATGTAGCTTGGTATGAAAAAAAAAGAAAAAATAAATTTTATTATTGGATGAAAATTATAAAGTGGGGCCCATATAAGCTACAAAGTGTTGGAAAGATAAGCTACAAAGTGTCGTAGCTTTCCATTGGAGCGGTTTGTAACTTAAAAGCAGAGTAGCTTAAAAAACCGAATTGATAAGTCAAGGTACAACGAATTGTAGCCGTCCATTGGAGATGCTCAGTATTGTCTTAAAAAGTTCTTAAAAGTTTGTAGTATAATTTTCACAATAATGAATTTAAATCATTAAAAATTAATTTAGAAACGTATCATAATAATAATTTTGATCGATGGTCAACTACTTAATTTGTTATTTGTCCCACATTGAAAAACAATGTAGGTGTGGTGAATATATATATACTACGTACAAATAGTAAAAATTGTCCCACATCTGAAAAATATCATAAGGTGGAGTGATCATAAATATGATCATAAATAGAAGACATTTGAGTTTCTTAAATATTGCCTTAAAGAACTCTTTAAGGTTTGTACTATTATTTTAACAATAGTGAAATTTACATCATCAAAATTAATTTAGTAAAGTATCATAAAATATAATTTAGGTAAGTATTATATAAATAATAATTTTGATAGTATACTACTTAATACGGAGTATGTTATTTGTCCCACATTGAAAAATAATGTAGGTGTGGTGATTATACTACATATAAATTGTAGAATAGTCCCA
The DNA here is from genome assembly GCA_022085475.1 of Heliosperma pusillum. NCBI lineage: Eukaryota > Viridiplantae > Streptophyta > Magnoliopsida > Caryophyllales > Caryophyllaceae > Heliosperma > Heliosperma pusillum. Next base: position 17,225 of record JAIUZE010071972.1, on the reverse strand, counting down.
CATCGAAAAATTATCATAAGATGGAGTGATTTAGTGATTATAAATACGAGTCATCCTTGAAAATTAGATATCAACCCAAAATTCCTTGAGTCTCTTGAATATTATATTATATTATATTATATTTAAGTGATGTTTATCATTTTTTATATAATAACTTTTACATTTCATTTAAAAAGAGTATTGTAAAAATAAGTCATCCTGGGAACATAGATATAAACCCAAAATCAAACCAAAATCTTTTGAATCTCTTCAGTGCTGGTAAGGTTGGTAAAATATGGTTAAAATAAAAGTTGAAATAATATATCAATATCATTTTCTTAAAAAATAATACGTATATTGTATTATAGTCTTAAAACATCAAAATCTTACAATAGTATTAAAAGGCATGTTGAGTGCCTAATTGTTAAGTATTTGCATTTTCTAGCTTCTCGTGATGCCACGTCACAATCATATAAAATTACCAAAATAACCCCTCAACATAAATTATACCTAATTCATTAAATTTTCTTATAAATATGTCATATATTTTGTAACCTAAAAGACAAAGAAAATCAAAGTATATCATCATTATTCTAAAATTAAATGTGTATATTAAATATTTATTAAGTTAAAAATTCTAATAATGTGATTGGGCTTCCACAAATTCACATCCAATTAACTTTCGTACTTTTAATTAAAAATCGACATTTTAATTGAATTTTTTATAAGACAATATGTTAATGAATTGATCAAAATCCGTCATACTAATTTTTTGTAAATGATTTTCATGTGATGAAATGTTGGTGAGAAATATTATATATATTTTCTTTTATAAATGTTAACCTTGACTTTCATGAATAACACTACTCCAAAGTTTCAGATTTTTATTTATTTAAAAGTTAAGAATAATAACTTTGTGGCTTATTAATATATATTCTTAAAAAAATGTCATTTATAGCCAACCACTATTTAGGTTCACAACTTAGAATTTTATATTAGTCTAACGATTTTCTTAAAGGCATCATCGAATTTATAAAATACTAAAAAAATGGGTAACTGGAATTATATTTGTTTGACAGGTGGTAACCATCATATGCTTACAATTAATTTTTTTCCCCTTTATTCTCACTTAATTTTTCCTCTTCCCCAATTTATTCTAAATTTTTAATTTACTTTTAACTCTTCATTTTTCTCTTAAATGCTTAATGAATGTAAAAAAATGTTATATTATTAATTATAGAGCATATTTAACCTATTGTCTATTTATTTGCTACTTTTATTACTCTATGAACTTTTTCTTTGTAGGTAATACATAAGAAATGTTTTATTTGTAGATACGATTTATTCTTTGATGGGTATTTACGTTTACATTGGTAATTTAAATCTAAATTCTTTATTTTGTTGTGTTTATTCAGGTTTCAGTGGCATGATTTGTTTTCAACGCTTTGCTTTTATGTTGTAAGTTACTACTTTTGTCATTCTTTTTCATATAAGATCCTCCTAAGTTAGTGAATTCAGTGTGCTATCTACGCAAAACTGAAATTATATTTAGCTTCTATTTAATTTTTTAATAACTCCCACCACCATAAAAATCATATAAATTAACACTATTATTTGCATAACCCCTTGATTTTTCTATAATTAATATATTTTTTTTTATTATAAGCTTAGAGAAATTTGTTCTTTCAAATCTTGGCTCTTGGGTAATAAATTTATGGAAAAAAAAACTTTGTTGATGAAGAAGGTACAAGTATATCTATGTTTAAAAAAAATACAAATATCAATTGTAAACTTATTTATTGATTTGTATATTGTTTATTTTTCATGTTGTGTAAGTTATTCGAGAGATCCAAAAATATACCGTGTTTGTCTTTTTTTTTAGTGGCATGTAAAGGGGAGTTGTTTAATTTCCACTCTTTTTCATATTGATTTATGTATGTATATATTTAGGCATAACATTGTTTTGGAAAGAAAATAGGTAATATGTTCAAGGTTTATTTTGCCATCTTTAGATCTTTATATGAATTTTGATAAATGGATATCAAGAGTTATATTTTTTTATTGTTCTACATCCTTATGATAATGACATAACGGTTGTTGAAAAAAATTGTTGTAGGACATTCACATCAAGTGTCATACAGATTTTGATGAAGATCCTTCAGTGATGTTGCATCCAAGTTTAAATGAAAGTTATATACAAAAAAAAATGTAAATATTGTTTTTTATTTTTAATCGCAAGAAGGCAAGAGATGCAAGACCTCTTATATTTATAGTGATAATTGCAAAAGTTTCCAAAAGTCATGTATAGGACTCAACGACCTATGTCATATAACGTATGAAATTTTTTACATTTTTCTGACAGAAGGTTAAGTCGCTTAGCTATTCTACAATTGAGTGTAATTTGACTCAGATTTTTCCTACAAATTTCTACATTTTAAAACTCATTAGAGTTACTTGCCTTCAATGTTCAATCTGAAACTCAAGTTTTCCGTTTTATAATCCATAGATACTAACTCCATGGGTCGCATGGGTTTAATTATTTTTGGGCAACATGCTAAATTTTAAGTAAAAATGAGTTATAGTCCATTATGTATTCGATATAACTAACAATAAAAAATAATTAATTTCAACAGTCCGTGAAATTCACGGGTAACAGAACTAGTTTTATTCTTATAAGTTAATTATTATAGAAAATTTATGAAAAAAACATTAATGTAAACCCGTGCATCGCACGGGCATGAAAACTAGTAAATTATATAGGGGAAGTAGCTATTAGATTTAAATAGTCAAATCGTGCGCGGAAATTTTTACCCATCCAAATTAGGTAAAAACGGAAAATAACAAAATAGAGATCGCAATCGTTAAATACCCATTAAATAATTAAACTCGCAAAATAATTATTTTAATAAATAAATTTCTGGATAAAATTTATTATAAAAACACGGGGTGTTACAAATATGTAACATCAAAGTTGCGTAAGTGTGACATTAATTTCTTGATATTTTTACGCGTTCATTTAAAAAAGTATATGAGAAAAGGCGATTCTCTTTGTTAAAAAAGCCTCACATAGCCAAAAGACTTGATTCCCATAATATTGAGTTCTTCATTTTTAGCCCGTTTGAGCTTTTGTTGTAACACTCGTAAAGTTAGCGATTTAATTAAATTATTATTTAATATTTTACTACGGTTAGTTCGCTTTAGTTTGGCCTTAAAATAGGGTTTTTATATTTTTGGGTAGAACTTGCGTCTTTTTTGTCTTTTCTGAGTCCGTATTTGAAATCTACTCGGAAATCCGAGTGGATAAGGCCCAAAGTGACTATTTGGCCTCCATTTCTCATTTTCACTAAACATGAACCACCAATTCATACCCTTACCTTCCATTTTTTTTAACAAAACATAACCCCTTCATCTCCCTCATCTCTCCTAACAAAACCTTAAATCCCATTGTTGCACCTAAAGCTCTTAGACTTCAAACCAACACAACTCTCTCATCTCTTACTTGTTTTCCTCAATTCTTAGCTAGTTCTTCCCCTCTCCTTGTGCTCCATCTTACAAGATAAGAAAGGTGCAAGATTTCTCCTATCTCTTTTTTCCATCTTTTTCAAATGTGTGTTTTACTCATCTTCTTAGGACGAAATTGTAGGAGGAGATCTACAAGACCCGAACAAGGATTACTTTTTAATTGAAGAGGAGCTAGAGGATTGAAGAGATAAGGTAATGTTGACATGTTACTCGATATCACATTTTTATGTGTTTTCTATGTCTTTGAGGGTAGTATTTAAGAGAAAGACATGTAATTTGTAAGCTATTGACATGAATTGATGTTTTTACATGTTGAAAATGTTGAAAATGTTGAAACATGTCTCATATACCGTTTTATGGTAAAAGTTAGTATTTGTGGTACTAACCCTCTTCTAAATGTATGTTGAACGTGTTGATACCTATATGCTGTGTGGATTGTTGATAAATGATGATTTATGTTGATAAATGATAATTTATGTGGATAATTGCAAACGGGTTTGAGTTTTGTATGTATGGATGTTGGTTTAAGTCGTTTTCGGAGTATGGGAGTCCCACCCGGCGGACCGGCTGGGAAATCCCTGTATATTTAAGTTGCAATTTTGACGAATTTTGGATAAGGAGATGTCCCAGCCGGCCGACCAGACGCCGGTTAGCCGACTAGCTGGGAGCTCCCTGTAAGTATTGTAAATTTCGAGAAGTAGAAATGTGCCTCAGCCGGTTGAACGGCCTATTGTCACAGTCGGTCGATCGGTCGCCTGCTAGCCGATCAGCTGGGAGTCCCTTACTTGATTTGACTTTGAAACCTTGACCCGTGTCCTAACTGGCCGACCGGCCGCCGGTCAGCTGACCCACTAGGAACCCCATGAAGATTTTACAAAAGTGTTATTTTTGCCTTGGTCGGTCGGCCGACCGCCGATTGCCCGACTGGCTGGGGACCCCCTGTATCTTCTCTTCTTCTATTTTTCACATGACTTCATATGAGACGGTTTATATGGTTAGTTTACGTTATAATCTTATGAAATGACCTTGAATATTTTTTAAGTTAAAAATACCGCAAGCGAAAGGGTCAGTTGTAGTGCTTACGGGTTCATCTCAGGGAGTTTAGGGACCAAGTACCAGTTCGTCTCAAATTACAAGTCAGCTACGCGGAACAAATATCAAGGGATAAATAATTAATCTAAACAAAACTAAATTAGTAAAACACAATAATAAAACTATAAAATACAAAATTAATAACAATAAAACGGCGTAGGGTTCGTATCGTCGCTAGAAAAGCTTACAAATAATGACACGATTGCTTAATTGCTATTCAAGTGGGACTATTAACGCTCTCTCCCGAGTAACGATAATTCTTCCTAAATATGTCTAATCCCCGCTCCCGCATGTAAATTAGACACATAGAAGCAATAAGTCCGTAGATACATCCCAACTATAAAAACTTAACATTCCCATGAAAAGTCTTATAATCATGATTAGAAATATCTTCTAAATTGAATTCTCGCTCCCACATGTAAATTCAACTATAACAGTAATTAAGTGACTCAATAAGACCGATTAATACTCAATTAGAACGATTAAACACACAACAAAATCTCGCCCAATTTCCGTCTACAAGTTATTTTATGTAAAATCGTATCAAATTCGCTACCCAATTCAAGATAATTTCTAATCAAACACAAATAAGCAATCTCGCAATTGGTTTAACAATTAAAATGTGCTTGTACTAATTAGCAACGATACAAACCCTAAAAAATCACTACTAAGTAATTAATCTAAAACTAACAAACATAATACAATAAAACATAATACAATAAAACATAATTAAATTAGAGGTTTTCTATATGGTACCCCTGTGTTTTTTGATTTTCCACATGGTACCCCTATACTTTTCAAAGCCTCTATGGTACCTCTACACTTAACCACAAACTATTAGGCGTGACCTTACTCACTAATTTCCGTCTATTTAGGTTAACAGTTGCTGTTAAGTGTGTGTTTTATTGTTTGACTTGGTGAGACTATGCATGACTGGACGCTTACATGGCATTAACAAGCATTGAGTTGGATTTATCTCTTTAACCTAGTAATTCTTAGCTAGCAACTTATTTCACTTTAACTGTAAGATCATACTCATCAAACCCTTTCATCTTCCCCTTCCTTTGTTCTTCCTCCATCTTCTGCGTTCCTGTTCTTCAGTCACTGCAATCTACATCAAGCTTCCTCTTCAACTTTTTACTTCTTCATCATCTACCTTAGATCAAAGCAGGTGTGTTAGTAATTCCTATTGTTGTATCCCATTTATTTACCCTAATTTTACTTCCATTAGTTTTAATGTTATAACTTTTGCATGATCTTTAATTTGATAATAGCGGTAGTATTTAATTGAGGAATGATGTTAAAGTATGAATCTTTTGTATTGGAAATACTTGTAACTTCAAATCTCATGTTTATTCTTTGTTGTTTTTCATATTTTGTTGGTCACGGCTAATACTGTTAAACTAAATAGACGGAAATTAGTGAGTAAAGTCACGCCTAATAGTTTGTGGTTAAGTGTAGGGGTACCATAGAGGTTTTGAAAAGTATAAAGGTACTATGTGGAAAATCAAAAGATATAGGGGTACCATGTAGAAAAACCCATTAAATTAAATAAGAGAAGGAATAGAGATACTTAGTCTTGAATTAAATTGTAACCGAAGAATAACGAGCCTTCGGATGGTCACAATACCATCCGTACTAGCCGTTCAAAGAACCAGCTTATAAAACCTAAGCCCCTATTACCTAATCCTACGTACTCCTTAAATTCACCTGGTTTCTTTTGCTTTTTGTTTCTTTAAATAATACAAGGCTTCTTCATTATCTCAAGTTCAAGGCCCATATTTAAATCAACTTACTCCCAACTTAGCAAATTTTGTAAAACGCAATTCAATATGGCCTTGTTTCTTGACGTTGTGTCTTCGGGCTCATGGTTCTTAGATTGCGTTCCTAACGTCTTGCTTTTATTTCTCGGCCCATTTTATTAATCGGTAACTTTTAGCGTAAGAATCATATTACTGCAAATAATTCATACAAACTCGTGGTAAACCGCGAAAATATAATATAAAACGTACTAAAATTGCCGGAAACTAGTGCAATATTAAGGGGAATAAGTATATAAAATATAGGTAAATTAACCACTTATCAATATTTATATAAGAACTATTTGTCTCTCACATGATTTATTCACATTCTTAGTGACGGTTTTGGATGTTTGACTCATTTAAGTCATTTATGCCTTGAGTAGTTTTTGAGTCTTAGTTGTTGGTTGATATTGAGCTCTCATTTCCCGTTTGTACCCTTATACTCGTTAGACTTACAGTTGGTTGTAGTGGGGATATGACGACATTTTTGGCAGGCAAATTCAATGCATTCATTGACCCGGCCGTCAAATCTTGTATCCTTGCGAGGTGGTGTAATTGCATGTAGGGTACTTGCTTGTTTATTCTTGACCAGCTCTTCCGTGCCCACAAGCCGGATGTGGATGTTTGATCTCTTTCCGCCTCTTCCGTTAGTTGCCTTTGCCGGAATTGAGGTACTCCAGATACGCCTTATACCGAGTCTTTTCGAATTAGGAAACGCCTTAGCCCGAGAGTCTGACCAGGTTTAGACTAGGACTGTACTATTATCGTAGTCCTACCGAGAGGACTAAAGACTAGAGTCTACGAGATGTTTAACGTATGCGGTTCAGGGAAACGCCTTACCCCGTGAACTAGTTTCGTATTGTTTTGCAGAGTACAGATGTTAGTGCGTGTTATTTACCCTGAGAGTATGTTAGCATTTCCTCATGATTAGTTGGTTGTGAAGTGGATGTTTAAATGCCTTGTGCCTTCTTGTGAGTCGTGTCAACAACCTCTTCGAATATATGGTGACTAACGGTGAGATGCAAGCTGTTAGTAGCGATATCGTTGCCAAGGTGACTCTTCTCTAATTCTTTGTTACATGATGATACTAATGTATACACGATGTTGATATTGTTTATATTTGATGATGATATTGTTTATATATGATGATGATGTTGTTTATATATGATGATTATATTGTCTACATATGATGATGATATTGTTCATATATGATGATGATATTGTTTATATTTGATGATGATGATGTATGTTTATCTGCTCTTGTAATGTACGTTTTACTCTAATATGGCTGGGAGAACCTCGAGTTACTTCCCACTGGCTGTGACATTCATGTTTAATGAATGAACAGGTGCAATTTGTGCACTAAAAATACTCAGGAAAAGGAGCAATTTCAGTAGGTTTTAATGCTTGTAAGACACACACACAAAGGAAGAAACAAATGACTTGAATTGGACTCGGGTTTGTGTTGTAAGTTTCTGAATTTGTAAGAATATGAAGTAAGAACAAGATAGACCCTTATCCAGCACAAAGCAAAGATATAGGGGGTGGTGAGATTAGTCCAACACACAGTAAAGACTAAGGACACCGTGATATCAACCCAACACACAGTAAGGATTGACACACCTTAACAAGACTCAAGCAAATGCCCAGAGTTTGTAGTTTGAAAAACACAAGGGTTTTCAGTTTTAATCATTCATTCAAATCTGCCTTCTTACAATGAAAATGAAGCCTTTATATAGGCAAGATAAAAACCATCTAATGGTTGAGAAATAACTAGTACAATGCAAGTGTAGATAAAATAAAAACTGAAAAGTAAACATGAAAAGCAAGTAAATATTTCATTGGTTGCTTTTCCCCTTTGTCTTCAAGTGTAGATAGTTGGTGAGTGTCCTTTGGCAGCTCAAAAGCTCTGAAATGAGGCTTGGAATTCAGTCTTTGTCGAGGCTTGGGGTAGGTGCAGCTGTAAGAGCAAGTAAATTGAGCAACAGTCCAAAAGAAGGACCACTAGAGGTCACTGTCAATGTTCAGAAATTGTTTTTTTGCATTTATCAGGCCAAAGTCTTCTTATTTTGGAACCAAGCTTGTCATTCCTCCTTCCCATGACTCAGTACTTGTTTTAGGATCAATAGCCATATGTGGACGTGCCATTTAAGCCAAGTAAAATGGATAGGAAGGCCCTTGATGCACACAAATGCAAAGCAGACAATTGCACAACATTCTGAATCCTGGCCTGACTTGCAGCTTGAATATCTCATGACTTAGGATGAATTAGGATAACCATGATAGCTCATATTAAAGCTAGAGATGTTAGCTTTCATGTCAAAAAAGAATCAACCCCAAATGATGTCTTGAATTCGAGATACAGAGGTTTGAGTACAAGCAGGTCACTTGCAGTTTGTTCAGCAGCATTCCAGAAATAAGGGGCATCTTGCAGATGCTCTCATTTTCTGCACAGATAGAATTAGGAGACCCATGAGTAGCCAAATTGAAGCTATATGAGTTAGATTTCTGATGAATTTAGAATCATCCAAAAATAGTTTCTGGAACTTCAGTTATAAGCCTTTGAGTAAGTACAGGTCAAAAGTGAATCCTCATCAGACTTCCTGTGCAGCAGCATGAACTTTGAAAAATCATATCTCCCAGCTCAGATGGAATAAAAATGCTCATGATGATTCAAATGAAAGCTAATGAAGTTAGCTTTCATAAACAAAAGGAATCAACCAAACATATCCAGCCAATGTTGAGTTATTCAGCCTTGAGTGTCGACAGGTCATTTCTGAAAAGCTGAGGAGCATCCATGCATGACAGTCTTTGAAGCCTTCGTGTGAACAATCTACTCAATGAATGTTGCTGATTCCAACTCCATATGAAAGAGGACTCTTTCAAGAACCCAACCATATAAAGAACTCAAATTTTCACCATGTAAAACTCCAGTTATGAGCTGTTGAAGTTGACCCAGTTCTGAAAGCATTGAGACTGTTCTGAATTGTTTAGCATGCCTTGTTTTTTAACTCATTTTGCTTCACTTGGTATTGTATTTCATATGTGATCAATGGTAAATGTGATGGTCCCTATGTTGGAGCAAAAATTGAGTGACCCATGCCTTAACTCCTGTTGCAATTTGGTTCTTTTTAGGTGGAGGTCGTGTGAGCTAGCGTGCGCTGACTTTTAACGCTTTACCTTGCACTTAGACTCTAATTTTCTAGACTCTTATTTGTTTTGAGAGACTATGTATCCCCCTGTAGCTACTTTATTTATTGTTGTTTCTTGACGATACCTCGAATTATTCCCCCGTTTATGTACCCCATCAAGATCACCATGGAAGCTATGTAGGGGTTGTTATTCAAATTGCAAGAAGCCAGGCTAAGACCTATGGAGGAGAGCCGGATCTTACCGAACTTTCGGAATGGTTTCGCGAGATGGAGAAAAATTTTGATCTCTTTCAAGTGCAAGAGGACGAAAAAGTGAGGATTGCCTCTCACTTCCTCGCAAGGGAGGTCGATTATTGGTGGACCATTACTAGCCCCGTGGCCATCCAAGAAGGCAATTTTGGTTGGAACCGCATCAAGGTGCTTGTTGGGGACCTCTTTTACCCAAGACTACTCAAGCAACAACGGTTGAAGAAATTCATTGATCTCAAGCAAGGAGACATGTCGGTTCAAGAATTTACTGCTAAGTTTAACAAGCTTGCTCATTTCGCTCCAAGGCTTGTTAAGGATGATGAAGACCGAACCTTGTTTTACCGGGATAAGATGAGTTCCTTATTGGAGAGCAAAGTAAGAAGAAGCTCCGTGACTTTCGTCAAGCTCTACGACGATGCTATTTTGTCCGACAAATCTTTGAAAGTCATCAATGAAGAAGCTAAGGCGAAGACTCCTTCCTTTTCTTTCACTCCCCGTCCAATATTCTATGGGAAGAGGCCATTTGTTCCTTCTTCTTCTTTTGCTAATAAGAGGAATTTTGTCCCAAGAGGCCAAGCCCCCACTCGTGCTAATACCTAAGTCATCCCGAAGTTGGGTGCTACAATAGGCCCTTAATCTGTTTCTTTTGCAAAAAGCACAGGCATTGCTACAATGATTGCTCGGATAGGAGACTCCCCAATGCTAAGCTCAAGGGCTATATCTCTGTCTTGAGCCTTGCCGAGGCTGATGCTCACCCAGAGATTATCATCGGTATGTTCTCTATTCTAGCTCAACCATGCAAAGTTCTCTTTTATACCAGCTCTTCTATGTCTTTTGTGTCATTGGTATTAGTTGAAAAATTAACCCCTGCATCTACTTCTAGTGAGGATACTCCCATATCCTTACCTTCCGTAGAAATAAGTTTTTGTTCCCTTGTTTATCCCGATATATCCATCCGCATTGGAGAAACAATCTTTCCCGTTAACCTTCACAAAATCCCTCTAGGTGAATTTAATGTAATTTTGGGTATGGATTGGTTAGCTAGGTATCAAACTACGTTTGAGTGTAGGGATCAAAAGATCTTTCTTAAGAGTCCTTTAGGAGTCCGTGTAACCTATAAGGGAACCTATTCCCGAATTGGTGTGAAATTGATTTCGGCTTTGAAGTTAGTAAGTATGGTGGGGAAGGGTTACCAAGCTTTCTTATGTGTTGTGACATCCTCCCTGTAACAACCCTCGCGAATGCGGAAATAAAACATAACAAGCATGTGATTTATATAGCGGAAAATACGGTGATTTTAAAACTTTTTACATGCTAAGATAAAAATACGAGGAATGTCAAATAATTACAAACCAAATTAGAATATAATACAAAGAGACAAAGTCTCTCAAAATGTTATCAAATATCAAAGTGATTAGCAAACTAGCTAAACAACGTCTAGAGGTGATTCATCCAGGCCAACGCCCCCTAGTTCACACCCGAACCCAAAATACCACAAGCAAAAAGCCATCCAATCAAGCAACCTGTTCATCCATGAAAAACATGAACGCCACCGTCAGTGGGGAGTAACTTCGGGTTCTCCCACCCATATCACAATAAACGTACATAAACGGAAATACAAAAGTAGAAGCATGCATATATAGATATACATGTGAAATACGAGAAGGATAAATAGGAAATTCAATATATAAGAATATCGATACATGAAGTACAAAGCCGTAACCATCATATTATAGAAAGACTCGGGGATGACACTCTTAGGCAACCATACACTCACTAGGGCTTGCATCTCACCGTTAGCGGCGTAAGTTTGATAAGATTGAGACTCGACAATCAAACCATGCCAAGTCCTCCAACGATCACAAACAAACAATCATATAATCATCCATCCAAACGTACGAATACGTTAACAACATCTCTCACGGTAAATGACACGCACTAGCACCGTGTACATGGTAAGTATGATTAAAATCGCATCCACGGGATAAACATTTCCCTGAACTCATACACGATTCAATACATTTCGTATATGTAGACTAATTTCTTCCTGGTAGAATGACGATATAAATATCCGGTCCTGGCCAGACTCTCGGAATCACATTTTCCGATTCGACATGTGATAAACATTTCGCATCCAACACTCGGTCAATCCTAGACGCCGAGTACCCCAAATTCGGTCAACCTTCACGAAAGAGGCGGAAAAGAGCACAAGCATTATAACAAGCGGTACGCTACATGCAATGACACCACCTCGCAAGTATATAACATTTGACGGTCGGGTCGATCAACGCAAAGTGTTCGCCTCCCAACAACGTCGTCATATGCCCACTAACACATGCAATTAAGCAGTAAAGATACACTCCTCGTTCTGACATTCCAGCCTTACGAATGTGGAGGTAGCCAAGGGAATAAGAGTACAAAGCACATAACAAATAGTGCTCAACCAATAACATGTGTAAAACCGACTCAAAGTGGGACATATCAAAAACCGTCACAAAACATGCGATACAAGCGAATGGAATATCATATATTCGAAACATTAATATTTAAAGTCATTACGTAAATTTATACGATAAACGAACCATCGGAAATATTATAAATGAAAACATAAGTAAGAATTGTAAATAGAATTCCAGCGTGTGCCAGCCGGTCAAGGGGACCGGCTGCCGGCTACCCGGCTAGCACCAATATATCATTTGAAAACCAACTGAAAATGCAGCGTGTCCCAGCCGGTTAAACGGACCGGCTGCCGGCTACCCGGCTGGGACCAAAGTCATACGAGAAAATGAAGTCAAAATGGTATGTGTCTCAGCCGGTCGGCTAACCGGCTGCCGGTCGGCCGGCTGAGACCAAAGTAATACCAAAATTTATTACGTAACACAAACATTATACATCCACTCCCCAGCCGGTCAGCCGGCTGGGGTCAATTATGCACGAAATTCACAATTTTCACTAAGGCTTATCATACAACAAACATCATCCAACATTACAAATCATCAATTCTCAATATCAACTATCAACTAACAACAAATATCATCAACAACACAATTCCTATGATTACTAATCCTATTCTAAATACGATTACTAACATAGAAAACACATTAAAACACGTAAATGATATCGAGTAACCCTTCACCATTACCTTTTCGCGTCTTCAATCCTCGTCGATGTCCTCTTCTATCAAATAGTAGTCCTTGTCGAGGTCTTGGAGGTCACCACCTACAATTAGATAATAAAAGATGAATATAATTCACGTTTGAGAAAGACGGATAAATTGAAAAGCGAGAAAGACAGTAATTTTATTATCAATTAAGATAGAGGACGAAGAGAGGGAAAGAATAAGACGAACTTTAGTGAATTTGAGCGCGGAGGCTGTAGCAGAATGAAGACTTTTGTCAAATCTAAAGATCTGAAAGAACTCAACCGGGGGGCTTTGTAGCTAGTCCTTTCTCAGGCACAATATGACGATAATAAGCTTGATCAAATATGGATGTTAGGGTTTTGGTGTTTACTTGGTTTAGGAAGAAGAGTAGGTTGAATGAGGGTGAGTAAGTGACGAGGCTTTTTAACGGTGTCGCTAATCCCGCTAATTAGCTACAATCAAATAACGATTTATAATTCCTAGACCAACACAAACTATCTCAATTAAGGTAGTAGAGTGCTAAGAATAGGGTCGAACCCAAGAGAAGACGGTATTAGCTAAATTAAACTAATCTAGACTCTTGCAAAATATCAATTACTAAAACCAATTACTCTAATCACAAATTAAGGTACTAATTATTAATTAAGATACTAATTAAAACAAAGGGTTTAATTAATTACAAACTATGATATTCACAATGGGAAAACATGTAGGAAAACATAGATGGGGGAATTTGGGTAAAAATATGAGTTAACTTGAAACATGAAATTCTAGTCTAGACACTTGCACAAACACCTTCTATGCAATTAATCAAATATGAGAGAAATAGTTAGTGCAATTATCCCAAGCAACACAACAATTAGCAAAGATGACTCCTTTATACCTCTCCTCTTATTTTTCTAATACTACCTCCTAAGAAATAGTCAACATGAATTAAACCACCCAAAATTGACCCTTTACAACTTAATCAACACTTAATCAACACTAAACCATGTAAAAATCACACAACATACAATTTATCAGCCAAAAGTCTAACTTTAAACCAAAGTTGAAGTCTTTCAAGTTTACTTCACACATTCAAGTATAGGGGGACAATTCCTACCAAGAACAAGCATTCATTAATCAAATAAAATGTCAAGCTAGTCAAACCAAACATTCATCCACTCAATATAAAATATTAACACAAACAAATTATATTAAATAAGGAAGAAGAGGATTACAGAGTCATACAATGCTAAAGGTGTGAACTTGTTCAAATTACACCAAGTAATAAAGAGAGTACCTACCCATAATCTTTATACTACAACCCATGTTTAAGTTCAAACCAATTACAAGAGCCAAAATGAAGAACAAACTAGAGAGAATTCTAAGGAAAAATGTGTTGTTCAATGTTGTATGCTAAGTTCCTCCTCTCTCTCTTCAGTTTTCTTCTTATATACCCTTGGTCCGCAAACCTAGCGGCCTTGAAAGGTGGGCTTTCAAAAGACAAGACGGAGAAATGAAGAGCATCGTGCTGAGACTTGGACGCTGGCAGCGTCCTACGACGCTGGCAGCGTCCTACGACGCTGGCAGCGTCGTGGTGACGCTGGCAGCGTCCTAGGACGCCGGCAGCGTCTGGTGCTGCCAGTTTTTCCTTTGCTTTTCTTTCTTGACTTTCGTTGACCCTTGGATTTTTGGCCCCACCTTAACTTCCATTGACCCATTGGGTTTGATCTTCTTGCCTTGATGATTCACTTCTAGCCCACTCCAATTTCCGGGTTTTGGGTCTCGGGTTTCGGGTTTGACTTTCGTTGACTTCCGGGTTTGACTATAAAAAATGACTAAAATTACTAAATAACAATATTATTACAAAAACTAAGGTTAACATAAAACAACGCTAATGACCCGTAAAAAGTAAAACAAATGACCCTAATAAATACTACTAGACACAACACAATTTGGTGTTGTCAAATACCCCCACACTTGGACTTTTACTCGTCCCGAGTAAAACTCGAGATTAGCAAGAAAAACATGAGTCCAAACATAGCATGTGAAGGTAATGACCTCTCTTCCCTCACCACTACCTTCTTATATCTCCCTCAAAACACAACCACCTATTAAAACAAAAAATATGACTCAAGGTTGTTTTAACACTCTTCCCTTACCACTTCCTACTTATAACTCCCTCTATACAAGACTCGACACACCACCAACTCCGACTCATCTCAACTCAACTCTTCCCTTCTTATAGCTCCCAAGAATGTAGTATGACCATCTTTGCCTTATCCCAAGGCATAGCGAGATGGTCCTCATCACCAAACTCCATACAACTCTACTTCTTATACCACCCCCTTATTACTCCACTAGTGTATAGCATGGTTACTTGGTTGGCCCCAAACTACACAATTTGCAAAACCAAACAACCACCAAGAGAAATCCACCAATTTGGAACCAAATTTGCGACTCAAAATAAAAATAAAAGAAATCCTAAACGAGCCTCCTTCCAAATTCCTCCTTATAACTCCCTTCTTATGCCTCCAAAATCCTCATCATAGAAAGTATTATGCTCAAATTTTTTTTTCATTTTTCATTTTTTCCATTTTTTTTTATTGAAAATCCCTCATTTTGCCTAAGGTGCCCTTTCGGGTTTTCACCTTAACTTTTCCTTTCTTCTCATTGGTGGCTCGCAACTCGATTTTTCATTTTGCCCGTAATGCTCTTTTGAGTTTTCATTCCGTCCTCGGCCACCTTCCCAATTTTTGCCTAGGTGCCCACCCTTGTGGGTTTTTACCTAGCCAGGATTTTCAATTTTTTTTTTTTTTCTTTTTTTCTCAAAATAAAAACAAAACAAAATACAATGCATCAAAACAAAATAACTATATACAATCTTCTCCCCCACACTTAGAACATACAATGTCCTCATTGTATGGGAAGAAACGGGGTAGCTCATCAATTGTTGAAATGAGAAGAACCCGAGGCACCTCCTCGGTTTCTCCTCCTCTCCCTTTCTTCTCTAACCCTTCTTCTTCGTTCTAGGCCATCATCAAGGACTTCTTGGGTGTAAGGAGTGGGGTAGCTCGGGTTTTGTTGGATGGATATGCCAAAGAGTGAGCTAGCCAAGTCATAAACATCTTCTTGTGCCACCGCATCTTCATAAGAATCTTGAAAATACGTGTGGTGGCGCTCATTTTGAGCTTGGAAATGGCTCGTAGCTTGCTCCCTCCAAGCATTTTGGGTTGTCCACATTTCATGTTGCTCTTGCCACCTTTTATCTTGTTGTTCCCTCCAAAGGCGGGCTTCCTCTTACCGTGCTACCATGCTCCTCCATTCCTCTTGTTGAGCCCTTTTGGCTTCCGCTCTCAACCTCTCTCTCTCTCCTCCACTACATTGTGGCAATCATCCAATGACTCTAGCCTACCTCCTTATTGTTGTTGCCAAGTGTAAGAATCGTCCACCCTCCCACTGATGTGCCGTAAGACATCGTTGGTGCTAGCAAAGTAGGAAGCCATTTGTTGTTGCCATGGCTCCATGGGGATGCTAGAACGAGTCTCTGCGTCAAACATAGGGGTGTCGGTGTCTTGGTGGCTTTGGTAAGATGATTGGGGATGGAATGGTGGTGGTTGTTGTTGTTGTTGTAAATGTGGGGTTTGGAAAGGTCCTTGCTCAATTGCGAGGATCTCTATCTCCTCGCTCACTCGCTCACTTCCCTCACCTCTCTCTCTCCTTTCCCTCCGTCTTGGCCTCAAAGGCACTTCCTCTACCTCCGCCTCCTCACTACTGTAACAACCCGAAAAGTACCCAAATTTTCTAGTAAAAATATTTACTAACACTTTTCAGCAGACTTAAGTTTTTAAAATAGAATTTATTGTTTCGAGTCGTATTTTGAAATTCCGCGTTCGTATTTGGAATTTCTGAGAGATTTCATGAAAAGACCGTTTTTAGTCATCTTTGCCTTTTCTTGACTTTTAAGTCGTCTTTGACTTTTTTCTTGACTTTTTAAAGTCGTCATTGACTTTTCTTGACTTTTAAGTCGTCATTAAATTTTCTTGACTTTTAAGTCATCTTTGACTTTTCTTGACTTTTAAGTCGACTTTGACTTTCGTTGACTTTTTCCGACTCGCCTTGTAATTTTGAAGACCGAAATTTTATTTAAAAAACTAATATTTTTAATTTATTTTTATTTAGATTTATTAGAATTTATGATAATTTAATAAAATTATTTTGAATTTATTCGGAATTTATAATAAGGTTTTACGGTTTAAACCCGAGCATCATTTAACTATTCCCGAGTCATCGTAAATCCCGAAA
>JAIUZE010071971.1:0-31514 GCA_022085475.1 Heliosperma pusillum | reverse complement strand
AATAGTAAAATACACGAAATACACTACATACACACGGCACAATTATTTTCTAGTGTTGATTTTCCAAAATCGTTTTAAAGCAAACCTTTGAGCAAATATTTATTATTTTTTAGAGTTTGTTTTTAAAAGAGTCGTGCATCAATTATTATCAATCGCTTGAGTGAAATACGTTATTGGATAATAGTACATCATTATAAGCTTACAATTCTTTAACGGGAATCTGTGTGAGTTATATTGTACTTTCGTATTAGCGTAAGATAGTATAGGGTATTTAGCGATACTCATCTGAGTTATAATCATAGTGTTGATTATACGAGTGGGTTGGTAATTTTTGTAATCCGTAGAAAGGTACTAAAAATTATTAATCGAGAATAGTGGACGTAGGTTTCAACGTGTGAAACTGAACCACTTCAAAATCGTGTGCCTCTCTCTTATCTCTTTACTTTTCGTTATTTCATTATTCGCGCTTACTTTGATTAATTAATTAGTTGATTTTAATTCAAAAGATCAAATAATTAATTACATATCATATAAATCGAAAAAGTGGGGCTAGTTTTTAATACTCCCCCCCCCCCCCCTCTTTCGTATTCGATCAATAGACTCTACAAGAGCTCAAAGTCCATAGACCTTAATTAGACTCCTCTAATTAGTTGTTAAATTACTTGTTAATTTAGTATTTAATGATCTATGTAAGATGCATGCAAATATAAAGACATTTATATAAGAGAAGAAATTTCCTGACATTGATATGGAAAATATAAGGGCACAACAAGAACTCCTTCTTGTTGTTCTTGAGCTACAAATATGGATGAACACAAGTAATCTCCAAAGTAGAAGATCTCCTCTAAGTTGCACCAAGATGAACCCAAATAATCTACCCTTATTATTAACTAGATAATAAGATAGATATTCTACTACTAATATTAGAATATATTACTACACTAGTAATACTTAGTAAATATTAGTATTTGAGAGTTTTTAGAGAGAAGATGATTTTTGAGAGAAGTATGAAAAACAAGCATGAATGAACAAATGAAATGAACAACCATATTGCCCTTATAAAGGCAATATGGCCGGTCCATATGAGCATCACAAGGCTCTCATTTTGCTTATTTTAATCACATGCATTAGGGTGGAGTGTTGTAGTATAAGTGATGATTATATTCAACTTGTTATGTCACTTTCAATTGGTAACTAAAGAGTGTTAATAAGAGCAACAATCATCACCATGTAACTAGCAACATAACCGGCCATTATGGCCTAGTTTGGTCCATTTTGATTTTTGATATTTGTCTCACAAATACTTATTGATCATATGGTTAATTATCTTGTATAATTACGTGTTAATTTGATCATATAACATTTATATGACTCAATTAAATAAATAATATGTACTTAACATTTTAAGTAATATTTTACCATTATATCAATATATAATGGGTCCCACAATGCTTGGTTAATTTATTTTACAACTCCTTGTAAATATAATTAACTAATTACCTCTATCTCAAAATCTCAACTAATTTAGTAATTTAACGATTAATTACTAAGTTAAATCTTATTTAATCGTATTAAAATAAGATATAAATTTATTAGTCAATTATCGCATAATTGAAAAATAAGTTTAATCGAATTTGAGTTCTTAACTCAATTTCTAACAATTAACTCTCGTACATATCGAATATATGTAATGTACTAATTAACTGTATCGTAAACAAATAATTAGTTACTATTTGGATTTCATCCTTTAGGTGTGACCGAAAGGGATCAGTTGATCACCGCCGTCAAACGACAATAACGTCAAACTCTAGTCAGCCAACCGTTATTGATTTACGTTAATCAACTGACTAATCATATATATAGTCAATAAATATCCCAATTATATTCCTTAATAAGATTTATTATGTGGCGCACTATTGTGGAGGACACCTACTCCAACAGTACTTGGTTCGAGTCTCCACGCCTTCATTTTTACTTTTATAATTTAAAAAATGCCAATTTCTTATGAAAGAGGTACCAAGTTCGGGATTCGGTCCACCCTGAGTTTTTACTCAAGGTCCGCTACTGTTTAAATGGATAGTACCCGTCTTAAGCAAGACTTACTGAATTACACAATCTACACAATACTTCGAGAATCTTTTTTTTTTAAGCGTCGATATTTAAAAATTATAAAAATATACCAGGCCTAAGTTATGATTAGGTTTCACATTTTTCTATTCTTATTTGGCAACAATATTAACGCAGCCTACGTACATATTAGCAAGCCTAATCCGTCAATTACCAAACATAATACCATTTAACCTCATTTGGAGTACGTCACTGTCAATTAGTGTACCGTCACTTTTACCCATCACATTTTCATGGAGGACCCTTCCCCCTTGTTGCGACCTCATTCTTAAAAAGTATATTAATCACATAACTATTTATTTTGAAGCCATTGTAGGGGTAGATTTATCTTCTTTTAACTTGGTTCATGGATTTTGATTGATTAACCTCAGGTATAGTACTTAATTAACTCTAGATCTTATCATTATATAATTGTTTCATTTTGTTTTTGGAATTTGGTTTGTTTTTTTAGCTTAAAATATCCGTATTCAATACATGCACTTATAAATATTTATTTAAGCTGTTTAAGCTTCATTATTTCCCATATGGAATTTTTGAAAGCTTTAGGAATCTGGTTTTATAAATTTTTATTTAATTTTTTTACCAACATTTTTCATCAAGTTATGATATGTTTTTATTTATTTTGTGTTTTCAAATCATAGCAATTTAAATTTCATACTCCATACCATTGTTGTGTTGTAAAAATGTTAATTTACATAATTTTGATATTTCCGTTAATGTTTTCACAGTTTTTATTTAACAATTTCTTTATTTTAAAGTTGGTATATTATGAAATATAAATACCAAGTAATTTGCAAATATTGTTTGATTAGTTCTATATAAGACAAAAACATGCTTTTTTACAATTATATATAATCGATAAAAATATGGAAGTAATAATTTTTTTTTATTTTGGCTGATCTTGATAAATTGTAATGTAAATCATAAAAATATACAAATTGAGATGTGAAAACCATTTTTTAGCTTTGAAAACTACAAAAATGAAAAAAAAAATGAAAGGATGTTGTAGTTGATCACATCGATGCATGAGTGGGATAATAGAAGGTGGATTTCTAGAGGTGGGGTCACTAAAGAAAAAAAATGAAAAAGGAACTTGTTGTAGTGACGTGGATGTATAAAATTGCTTGAAATGTTGGTGTTTTAATAACAGTAGGATACTTAAAATTATACATTCTTCTTTATTATGTCATACAAATGCTAATGTAGATTTTGGTACATTTTCGTCTATGATATGATGTGACGGTTATATACCACCTTTACTAACCCACTTCTTAGCTACTTTAGCCTTGATATATGTTATTTATAGTTATTTTAGCTCATTAATGCATTTTGGTAGTAGTTGCATTGTTTGGATGTGTTTCTACGCAATTTCGGTTTAATGTGTAGGTGTCATGTTCGAGAATCGCATTCCGAGTTTGGGAAGTGACTTGGACATTTTTACACTTATGTGTTGGACCAAACTCATGCCAAATAATGGGTTTATAAGAGTTAAAGCTTGTGGATTAAAGACAAGTCAAGGCCTAAAGATCAAGGTCAAAGCGCGGAAGCAAGTGAAGAAGAGGAAGCGTCACATTAGCAAGCCGCGGGGGCGGCAAAAAGTGGCTGTTTCACTAGCCGCGTGGCGCGGCAAAAAGCCGCGGGGCGCGGCTCAGCATTGGATTCCGACGACTCTTCTAATTCTCCTTTAATTCGGCAATTATGCTCACACTTTATGAGACTTTATGAAGATACTCTTTGAAGGCCTATATAAGAAGATGGTATTGATCAAACTACATACACTTCATCCACCTTTAAATCATTGGAAACATCAAAACAACTTCTAGTTTATAGTTTGTTTACTTTTTGTATGGAAGGCTAACTTCCTGAAGCAATTGAAGCAAATGAATTAGTGTTTTGTAAGACTCTTTTATTCTTTGTTATTATCTCTTGAATATTGATTTATATTCTCAATTTATTATTATGATCATTATTGATAGTTCTTGCTAGTTTGATCACCTAGTTTGTTTTATCTCTAATCTATTGCTACTTTAGGAATTTGAATCTTTTGTTCACTTGCCTAGACATTGGTAGCAACTATAGCTCATCAATTTGTATGCTTTTCATCGTTGTTGAATTGTAGGAGAATATTAATCATATGAATTAAAGTGTAGAACCGCTTGTGTATGCATTTGTTCATCTTTGTTGACTTCTCTAGTTATAACCTATGATATGATTGAATTTAGATACGCTTGTACTAGATTGTCATCACTATAAGGGTTGTTTATGTGCGTTTTTCGCAGTGAATAACTAAAAAGTAAAGAGAAGTAGAAACATATGTTTTCACAACAGTACAAAATATTTAAGAGTAATTAGAATCTAAAAGAATCAACGATCAAACCTAACTCTTTTGTGGAAATTGTAAGACCTAAGACCTTTTTATAATTTGATTTAACTACAATCTTTTAATATTTTACTTTGTTAGATTAGAATCAAACCAAAAATACCCCCTAATTTGGTTATCTTAGAACTTTTTACATAAGACACGTTAAACATAGACATTCCTTGTGGGATCGGCCCCTACTTACCCTTGCTATTGTTAGAGTTAGTAGTGGTTAAAAATACTAATTTGGAGACTCACAACAAATCTAACCATGATACGTGTAATGAAGTTGCTTATTTTTCAGTATTATTTATAATATGAAAATGTATGATCGAACACACTATTTGCAATGACAATATAGTCTAAGTAGCAAGCCTGTGCAAATTCTGGACGGGTTTAAAACTAGTACCTCTTTAAAAGACAAAATGAGGGATTTTCTGAGGTAGTTGCAACCTAAATTGAGGTTGATAGAAGAACCATGATTGAGTTATAGAGTACAAAACCTTTAAGAGCCGGATATAAAAGTCAACAATCGAAGTATAACAAATACATGACAAATGACAATCATTATCATAAGTGATCAAAATATCAAGTACAAAACCTTTGTTATTATGATTAAGTTCAACAAGACCAGGTACATCTTCCTTAAAAGGTTCAATAAGTAGAGTATCTTTAAGAGCCGCTCCTCAGTTTGAATGGTTGCAGTCTAAAAGTTGTAATCTAATAAACCCTTCACCTTCAAAACAACGACACCCGATGCCTAGGCGCAATTCGCTTCTCGATGCTATAACCCAACAAGGCAGAATGAGTAGCTAAGAAATCAGGCTTGTAATCAAGTTCAGTCATAAAAAAGCTAACATTTTTCTGATTTACTTCAGATATTAGCAAAGCATGAGATTCGGAAACATCATATTCAGTCCATCCAAATTTTTTTAACAGGTGACATCTCGACCCGATTTTCTTCTTACTAGAACTACTCAACAAATGCATGCCGAATAAAATCATCCAAGAATGTCTAGGAATCCTCAATTCCTCTTCAACCTGAATCAATACATTTCGGAAAAACTCGGATTTTCTCATAAAGGATCCAGGTAAACTATTAACAAAACAATGAATAAAGAACCAGAATCGATAACAGCAACCAGAGGCACTTCTAGCTTCCAAAATGGCTATACAATTAACAAAACAATGACCATGAGAAAGTAAAAAGTGCACACCGTAGAAAACAAACCATGAGGATGTCGTTTCAATATAAGTCAGGCATACAATGTCATTAACCAACTACAACTATAAAATCAAATACCCAATATTTATGAAGAGGAAATGAAGACAAGAAGAATAGATATAGGAATGATAAATTCACTATTATTTTTACTAATTATTTAATTAATTTGTATTTGAGTGATTAATGGAGAAAGTATTATCGCCTTAAGTTTAACACCGAATTCTGACTACTAGGATGTCAAATATCACAGGCCCCTCTTTTGCAAGCCGTTAAAAAAATCGGGAAACTTTAAGTGATCATAAGTTTATGACCCGTGTTTACAAGTTCAGTAAATGACTTTTTTTTCCGAATCAAACATCTTTCATAAAACTACGATTTGAAAAAAAAACGTTTGTTGTTTTTGGATCCCGTGGCTAAGAGTTTTTATCTGTCAGATTTTTTTAGCGAACAAACTTTGAGTGATATATCTCTTGGCAGAGTTCCATATATGACAATTTTTTTTTTAAAAATCACAGTTCTCGAAAAGAACACAAAAAACATATAAGCAAATGCTAGGCTATTCTAAATGAATTTTCGACATTTTGTTGAGGTCGTCACCATTCGGAGACTATCTTCGTTGTTTCCTTGGGGTTCCGACCTACCACATAGGGCATAATGTCTTTCTCCTAAAGCATACACATAACAGGTTTCGTAGCCAAATAGTAATACTTCATCGATCATTGGTTATCCTATTTCTTTTTTAGGCGTCTCGATCATTTGTCGCGCTTTCTATATACGAAAGGTTTTCTATGAGTAATTTGAACCCCCAATCAGACTATTGTCCACTTATCATCACCACGTAAACCTTCAAATGGTTCCCGGCTCTTTCCTCGGTCTTTGTGCGAAAATAAAAGAACAACAAATGACCGGGCGGAGGGAGTATAGATCAATAACCATATTTATGCATTAGGAAATCTCTAGCAGCTAGCATGCATCATATCATATATAAGGCACTAAGATTTGTGATCCTCACTTATAAGGCATGCTCGAGAGACATGAAAAATCTATGTCTCATTTATTTTGAATAATGCAACTTTGGTAAGCAATGTCTTGAGCTCCTGCAAACCTGGATTTGTGACCCGTCGCAAGTGAGACTTGCAGGTCATCATAAGAGTCGGCTCTTTTTTAAATAATAAAAATGAGCATTATTGCACATAATTGTATCCTTCCGATCTAGATTCCTTTCTTTCGATTAGGACTAAAATATAAATTGTTTGCAGAAAATAGTGCAACTCATGTTAATGAGTGAGCGTTTTTGCTCCCACCTAGCGGCTTGTCACAAAGGGCCGTCAATGCCTCAATTTCCACGCTTGCTAAATCTAAGGGCCACACTGTGTGAGTTTCACATACTCCTAGATGTTACAGACTATCCTAGTAGGAAATATGCTAGCAGGCATCAGATATAAGGCTGAGATTTAACTTCTACCTCAGAAATCGGTACGTCAAAGCTAGGGCAAAAGACAGGCTAATTAAGATTGTTAACTGTACCGATGTATTGTATGATAAGACTACAAGTGAGATGTGAGACCTTTGACTCTTGCAGCATCTCCTAAACTGGTACAAATGCTCTTTGTCAGACTCTCGCAGACTCGAGAATACTAGTCTCAGACTCTCAGCCGTGGCTAGGAATGTAAAACCAGGGTTACCAGATTCGGAATTCGCTCGATTCGTTTTTGTAATTCGAATTCGCGATTCGCTCAATCAAGCGAATCCGATTCGCTGGGCGAATTATAATTTTTTATAATTCATAATTCGTCGAATCCGATTCATATTTAAAATATTTATAATTCGGTGAACATATCATAATTCGCTAAATCGTATTGATCCGCCTAAAGGATCTTGCATATACTTCAATTGAGCATCATCAAAAACCTATATCATCAAGATGAGTATCATTATTGGCTTCAAAATAATTAGGTATTGCATATACTTCAATTTTTTCTGCATTTTTTGTGGGTTTTAACGAAGTTATAGAATTCGCTCATTAAAAGCGAATTACTAACGAATTCGAGCGAATTAAGACAAAAACGAATCGCGAATTGATTCGCTGGAATCGATTCGCGATTCAGAGGGTGGGGGAGCGAATCCGGTAACCCCGTGTAAAACGAACTAGCCCGCGGCTCAACAAGCCCTTGAAATCTGCTTGGGCTAAGCTGGGCTTGAGCTCATCAAACCGATCTTGAACTCAAGCCCACCAATCAAGACGAACCTAGGATCAATAAGGCTCAAATCTAAAAAGCTCACTTGGGCTCCTTATTGTTATTTTTCATTCAATTACGGTAGTTTATACTCCCTCCGTCCCGGGCAATTGTTGTCCTATTCCTTTTTAGGGTGTCTCAGTAAATTGTTGTCTATTCTATATTAGGAAAGTTTTCTATTAGTAATTTGATCACTCAATGAGACTATTTTCCACTTGTCATCCACTAAGTGGAACCACAAATGATACCCCACTCTTTCCTTAGTCTTTGTGCCAAAATGAAAGGACAACAATTCACCGGGACGGAGGGAGTAATTGTACAAATGAACTTACTCCTTTTCAGTAAAAAAGATTCATTTGCCTTTCACACGGGGAGAATTTTATACAATAGGGCTATTTGATTAAAATGAAGAAATACTACTGCTTGATGGCTGCCACATCATAACAAGTTGATATAATCCCCCACTTTGTTAAATATCCAAAGACTTTTCATCAGCTTCCATCGTTAGTGTCTCTTTAACAAGCTTCAACGCTTATAGTCTCCAACTATCCATACACACCTCAGCCATTAACAAGCTGGCAAGCAAACTAAAACTACCTCACTCCTTCAATTCAAAAAGCAATAAGGTAAATTAACAAACATTCTACACTCTCCATTATTCACACCACGAGACCACCGTAATATCCATAAGAAATCATTATATAGTTTCCACGTTTGAAAATCCCGATCCAGGAGCTCAAAAGAGGAAACAAACAAGAACATAAGAAAGAGAGATCATAGTTATACTCGATATTCATATGCTAATACTTTAATAAAGAAGTTAACTCCTAGAAGACGAACTAGAGAAGTTGGACGACAAGCACACAACATGAACAAGAAGTCAGGTAATTCCTAAAGAACTAGAATCGAAGATAGCAACCAGAGGCACTCTGGCTTCCACTATTTCTATACAATTAACAAAACATATGAAAACATGAAGACTGAGCACCGTAGATGAAGAACCATGAGGAATGTCGTTTCAATCATAAGTCGGGCATACAACGTCATTAACCAACTACAGCACTACAACACATTCAACAATTTGTTTCCAGTGCAGCTTAGGAAAGAAGGAAAAAAGTTGGACAAACCTTTGCTACTTTGGTAACCATAACAGTACACTTCGCTACGAGATCAGCTCGAAATGGCGTCAATGTTGGAACAACCTTTGTGACTTTGATAAAGTTCAAGAAGACCTGGTACATCCTCCTTAAAAGGTTCAATAAATATCTTTAAGAACTGCTTCTCAGATTTAATGATGGCAGTATAGAAGTTGTAATCTAACAAACCCTTCTCCTTCAAAACCAACAACACCCGATACCTAGGCGTCATTCGCTTCTCGAGGCTAGAACCCAACAACACAGAATGTGTAGCTAAGTATTCAGGTTTATAACCCAGCTCAGGCATCAAAAAACCCAACTTTTTCCTAATATTTTCTTCCGACATTTGAAAAATTGGAGGATGTCTCCGCATCAATACAGAAACATCATATTCAGTCCAACCAAAGCTTTTTAACAGCTGACATTTCGACTCGATGATCTTCTTACTAGACGTACACAGAAAATGCATGCCATACAAAAGCATCCCAGAATTTCGAGGAATCCCTAATTCCTCTTCAACCCTAACCAATATATTTCGGAATAACTCGGTATTCCTCAAATAGGAATGGGAATGCTGAAGAATGCTATTCCGAATAACATTAATATCAACACCATATTCATCATTCAACAATGCAATATTTGAATTCAGATTTACCAGAGCGGATGTTGTCATGGAAAATCGAGTTCTTCTGCAAAACTTGATTAGGTTGTCATTACTGCCCAGAATAGCCCTGAGATCATGGAGAATAGGATCAACATGTCTTGATAGAAATGAAGGGCTTGATGAAATAACAGAAACTAAATCAGACCCAGAAAAACCATGATCTTGAAGAAGCTTAAATTTGGGTATTAGGGTTTTGTCAACTTTAGAAGCTAAGATACGAGGGTAAGAAGATACAATCTTTTTAATATGGGTATCATCAAAACCATGTTGTTTTAACAAATCAACAACAGAATTAGCATTATCAGATGATTTGAAGTAATTAGCATTGTTTGTACGTAACTTACTGGAAGTGGAGAGAGCTTGTTGATGAGAGAAACCCAGAGAATTAACCAAATAATTAGTGAAAAGTAGATTTGGGGATTTGTTTGTTTGATTTGGGGATTTGGTTGAATAAAGAAGAAGATGTTGGAAATTATGCACAAAAATCACAACTTGAACGCTGTATTTGCAACGAATACTCAACATCTCGCTTTCTTTGTTATTCAACTCAAACTGAATTTTTTTAGTATGAAAACTGACTGGACAATGGCCGGGCAATGTCGTTTTACATACCGCTGCCAAGTCTGATCAGACCTGAACCCGATCAATCCTGAGAGTTTTGCGAACCAAATCTGACTTGACGTGACCAATGACGATCCATAGCTCGACACGACCCGATTAGCCATGGCCCGAACTCAAACCTGACACGGCCCGACCCGATTAGCCATGGCCCGTACTCGAACCTGGCCCAACCCGACCCGATATTAACCCGACCAATTGATCTGGTGGATGGCGGCGGTAGTAGACAAGAAAACCTAAGAGATAGGGAAAAGAGTGGGGGTCGGTCTCTCGCTCTCTCTAATATTGGATCCTCAACTCCTATTTAGTGATATAGTGTTTGAATATTGTTTAGTGTTAGGGAAATGCGGCTAGGCTCGTAGTGCCGCAGTGACATTTTAATGGGTAACCACCTATACGAGGTTAACCATAAATATACTCTACAAGTCTGTTTTAGAGGAGGCTTAAATCAGAGATCCTCGGAAATAATTTTTTTGTAATATGTAACTAAAGATATAAATAAAAGAAAATGAGCATTGACATACGTGAAAAAGAAAACGTATACAATCAAATGGAACGGAGTGAGTATTATATAACCATCGTAATTGCACGGGATTGAATATTCAACAATTTGATCGACTGTATAAATATCGAAAACCAAATTTTCATTATAATTTTAAATTATTAAAGAAATAATAGGAACACATAATTGATTCGGCCTAAGAATAGGAGGAATATGAGCATAGAACGGTGATAACACCCGTCTTGTTTTTTTTACTAGTTCCGACTACATTTTAATCAATGATTGAGACGGAAGAAATATGAATATTAGTTTATATAGGTTTCTCGGTGTGGAAGAGCCGGTGACATTCGAATTTCATATCAAATGTTTTCAAAGTTCATGGACGATGTCATCCCACAATAAAATGATTATTACTCCGTAGCTTAACAAAGGAGTAATATGGAAAAAATACACTCTTGTAACCGATATATCTGTCGCTTTGGTAGATAAGACAAGCCTAGATAAGCCATACCCATCGTTGGGAGAGGACTCAAATAGTGTCTGCCAGCCTCTTCTTCAAGCAGCGCTGCTTGAAAAAATCCCAAAGTACGCCACTACAAAGCACATCAAGGAAGAAGGAACAATACTGATTCTGAACTCTACAAAATAACCATACTGTAAGTCTGTAACGGGAGGATGTGCCTGTAAATATCAGAGGATCAGGTAAAAGGGTGCTTCCCATTTCTTAACATTGGAGATGATTATATATGATGTGCCTCATGTCTTTGAGAGGAAAGCCTTAGCTTCGTGCCTTGCACCTTGTTGCCACGAGCCCTCATTGTCGCTGTTCTCCCTGCACCTTATAAAATTAATGGCCACAACCATCTCAAATTCAAAATTGCCCTAGATTTTACAGATTATGCTGTTAGGAAACATGCTAGTATACATCAGATATAGGGCTGAGATTTAGCAAAAGTTCGTTGTGAAATCGGTCTGACTGTTACCACTACTAAAATGCATGATTTCCGAGATTTTCTAGTTCATAAGAAAGCTGCCCAGGAAATAGCCTAATTAAGATTGTTATATGTAGTGATGCATTATATGACTGACATCATGTGAAAGCAACTATGGAACATCTCGTATATAGTCATACTTATTTAAATGCTCTTTGTCAAACACTGGCTCTTTGACGCATCTCTTATACCTGTACAAAATGCACTTTACTAGACACTCTCAGACACAAGCATACGGGGTCTCTATATGGGAGGGGTGGTGACAAACCCTCAAAATCGGGTTGAGCACAGCAAACCAATCTTGAGTATAATCCAAGCCGAGCTTGATCCACACAGACGACCCCAAAATCAATAAGGCTAAGATCAGAAAAGCTCGTTTTAGGCAAATTACTATCATGGTATTTTATAATTATACTCATTAAAGTCATTATCAATAGCTCACTTCTTTAGGCATCACCAACTACAGGCATACAACTTTATTAACAATGCTTCAATCAGAGGTCAGGCATACAATAGAGCTTAACAGTGTTTCAATCAAAAGTCAGGCATACAATGTTATTAGTCTACTACAGGAATAGAACACATTACACAAAACTTTCCAGCGCAGCTTAAAAAGAAAAACAAATAGAAAACTTTGTATACCTAAAATAAACTTGACTGCTAGGAGGCTTTGCAGTTTGGCATCACTATGAAACGGCCTCGACTTTTGAACAACCTTTGCTATTCTGGTAGATTTCAAGAAGACCCGGTACAGCTTTCTTATAAGGTTCAACAAGTATTTTTAAGAACCGAGTCTCAGTTTTAATGATGGCGGTATAAAATTTGTACTCTAACAAACCCTTCTCCTTCAAAACCAACAACACACGATGTCTAGGCACCATTCGGTTCTCTAGACTATAAGTAAACAACGCAGAATGTGAAGCTAAGAAATCAGGGTCGTAACCAAGCTCAGTCTTCAAAAACCCCAACTTTTTCCTAATATTTTCTTCAGATGTTAGGAAAGCATTAGGATTTCTCCTCATTAATTCAGAAACATCATATTCAGTCCACCCAAAGCTTCTCAACGCGTGACATTTCGACTCAATACATTCCTTACTCAAGCAAGACAACAAATAAATGCCATACAAAAACATTCCAGAAGTTCGAGAAATCCGCATTTCCTGCTCAACCCTAACCAACACATTTCGGAAAAACTCGGGTTTTCTCAAAAAATGGGAAGGTTGTTGAAGAATGCTATTCCGAATAACATCAATACCAACGCCATACTCATTATTCAAGAACGCAACATTGGATACCAGATTTTCAAGGGCAGATGTTGTAGTGAAAGCATTAGATTTTCTAAAAAGCTTAGTTAGATTTTCAGCACTACCCAAAACAGCCCTAAGATCTAGGATGATAGAATGCATATTTCTTGATACAAATGAAGGATTAGTTGAAATAACAGAAATTAAATTAGGCCCAGTAAAACCCTGATTCTGAAGAAGCTTAAATTTGGGTATTAGGGTTTTGTCAACATTAGCAGATAAGATACGAGGGTAAGAAGATACAACCTTTTTGATATGGGTATCATCAAAACCATGTTGTTTTAACAAATCAACAACAGAATTAGCATTATCACGGAATTTGAAATCATGAGTGTTATTGGAACGAAGCTTGGTGGAAGTTGATAGAGCTTGTTGATGAGAGAAATCTAGTGAATTAATCAAATAATTAGCGAAAGTTAGATTTGAGGATTTGGTTGAATAGAAGAGAAGACGATGGAAATTGTGCAGAAAAGTGAGGGTTTGAATGCTGTTTTTGCAACGCAAACTCAGCATTTCTTCCTTTTCTTATTTTCAACTCCAACGAAGATTTACTGTCAAAGTCTTAACACAAATTTTCGTTTGTGTCGGGTTGCAACGGGTTAAGCTCCCCTTATAGGGGGCAAGTGGGAGATGAAGCCCTTAACTTGCCCTCTTTAGGATTTGTTGATATACTTATGGACTATGGTGTTAATCGGGTCATGTGTAATTCGGGTCATATCGGGTAAGGCTATTCTTCGTGGCGAGTTGGGTTTGAGTTGGGTTTTTATTTAGCCGGATTATTTTGAGTCAAATGATGTATCGGGTCGGGTTATTATTGGTTCGAGTATTTATCACATTACTTCAACTTTTAACCATTAAGAATAATTTTCAACCTGGTTCAGTTACTTCTTTTTATGTCAGACTTACTAAAGATAAATTACTTTCATTTTGATCAATATTTAGCTTAATAATTTGTTGAGTGACCAATTTCAATCGGGTAAAGATCGGTCAGGTTAACATCAGATCAGGTCGAGTGGACCGAGTTCTGGTAACTGCTGATCGGGTCATCTCGGGTTACAGGTCGTTATCGAGTCGAGTCGGTCCCAATTTGCGAAATTCTCGGGGTCTATTAGGTCAGGTTTGCTCATATTTGAGCTGTGTCACTCGAGTTTGCTGATAATACATATGCTGAATATACCATGTAAGCGGGTTCAATTGGATCAGATTTTAGGATAGAAAATCGAGCTTGGTTTTCACAAATCCTTATTTTAAACCTATATGTCCGTTTTCAATATAAAAAAAAAGGGTCAAATTTATATCTCACCCGCCTTTACTACTACCATAGGATCATGTCTAGGTAGCACCAAAACGTACACGGACACGACATGGACACGTGACACGACATTCCGCAAAATTTAGGACACGGGACACTTTATTTAAATTCAATAAAAAAATTATATAATTTATGGTTATAAAAAACGCATGATTTTATTTTTCTAAATGTATTTGATATTAAATTTAAAGACTTGAAAGTAAATTTGACTTTGACTATAACCTATTCTCATTTCTCATTCAAACTCATCTTCTAATCAATTTTTTTTTCGAGATTTTTGACCTCTCATTCCTCAGGTATCGATACGTTTAGGCGTGTGCCCGACGAGTATCAGTGTTAGACACGGAACGACTGATTAGGAGGAGTGTCCGTATTACCTAAATGTCATAGTATTTGGAGTCGTTTCAGAGATAAAAATAGATAAAAATGATATATACCCATTATTTTATTTTAGGTATATTACTCGATACATTGGGTATAATCGGTTGATTTCGAATTTTTCATTTGTTTCAAGTATGTATGTATCTTGTTATTTGGGATATAGTCGTTTGAATATCATCTAAGATAGTAATGAAATGAGTTCATTAGTGAAAATGTAGTGTGTAAAATTAATACGTAAATATTTATATTTACTTCGTAAGAGTTAACAATAAGTGATGTATTTTAGGAAATGTGATTTCAGACTTGTTGCGAGAATTATTTTATGTTGTTTCAAGTATGTATGTATTGTTGTTTTTCTAAGTTGGATGGTTTTGAGTCGTGTCCTATCACCAAGTCAATTTTATTATGTATGGGTGAGTTGCGTGAGTTCGAACCCAAAGAGTTCACAGAGTATCCCTAAAGTCGCACATACTTGTCATGGTACCCCAATGTTTTATGTTTGTGCACAGAGGCCCCTCCAGTTCGTAGTTCTTAGCCACCATGACCAAATCATAAATTTGTTTAATATTTTAGGCTAAATTGAATATGTGTATTTGATTTGTCATATTTTATTTCAGATGGAAAATTAATTAAAAATTTGGAAAAAAAAACGCATAATACCATTAAACTAGAAACCTAAAGGTTACCGTAAACACATAGTGAGCTCAAGGCCACAAGGATATATTACAAGTAGACGGGACAACTTGCGCGCGGCTCGAGATCGGCTTTGTCAAAGGCCGGCCAAAGTTCGGCTGGAGAGCTTAACGAGTCAAGTCGAGAAAACGCTCGCTCGACTCGAAAAGCTCGCAAGCATCTGGAACTTGTGTGTTTAGATAAGATATAGCTCATGTTTTATAAAAACATATTTTTATCATGATTATATTTGTACCACACATATAAATGTCGCACTTATTTGACAAATATTTTTACATATAACCTTCTAGCCTTATTATTGAAAATATCGGAAGAAAAAAAATCAAAAATGTGACGATGATATATAGACTCGATTTGAACTCGAGCTCGCGGTAAAACTCGAACGAGCACATTTTTTCAAGCTCGAGTTTTAGTTCTTGAGCATAAGCCGAGCAAGGCCAAGCTCGGGCTCGGCTCGGCTTGTTAAGACCGCCAATTACAAGTAAGCAGGCTCGAGTTGCAGCTCATTCATCAAAGTACCCACTTTCTTCCTGATTTTTTCTTCAGATGTTAGGAAAATATTAGGACTTCTCCTCATTCAATCAGATACATCATATTCAGTCCATCCATGGGTATTGAACATCTCAGATTTCGACTCGATGCTCTTCTTCCTAAAGCAAGACAACAAATTCATGGCTTCAAGCCATGGAAAAACATCACAGAAGATCTAGAAATCCCTGAGTCCTCTTCAACCCTAATCAATACATTTTGGAAAAAACTCGGGTTTCCTTAAAAAGGACCAGGTCAATGAAGAATGCCATTCCAAATAACTTTCAAAAATCGACATGTGAAACAAGATTATCCAGACCAGGTGATGTTGTGAAAGGATTAGATTTTTATCACTACCCAGAACTGCCCTAAGATCTAGGATTATAGAATTGATAATGTCTAACCACAAATGAAGGATTAGTTTAAGTACCAGAAACTAAATTAGCCTTAAAAGCCCTGATTTTGGGGAATCTTAAATTTGGGTGTTAGGGTTTAGTCAACATTGGCAGCCAAGATTTGAGGGAAATAAGATGCAACCTTACCAATACTGGCATCATCAACAAATCAACAACAGAAATGGTGTGCTCAAAGCAGAGGCGATCCTCGAAGCATATACACAGGAATTATTTTTTCGCTTACCAAGTTCTTCTTCATTACTTGGGAGCAAAATAGATAATCTTTGTCAAGAATGGTGTGCTCTCTTATGCTCTCCAATCTCTAAATGGAGTTTTCTCCCTAAAAGCACTTGAGATGTATTTGAATACAGAAAAGGGAGGGAAGGTGTAACGGAAAAAAACTTTACAATTGTGCAAGTAAAACTGTGTTTCTAATATGCTCTAACAGAGAGAGTGGTTATGTTGGAACGAGACAGGTGCCCTCCATGTTTTGTTATCGTACATACTCTCAAGTCTCACCGAAGGAGCCCTTCAACCACAAACTCATTAGCAGTATCTGGTAACGACTATCGAGGAAAGCAGACACGAATCATGCATGGAAATAAGATCTAGGCAGACGGATCCAGTGTCAGCAAACCCATCTGAGTACACTTTATACAACAGACCTTATAATGCTATGGATAATTACTCTCAATGTTGTCTGCTAACATTGGCTACAAATGTGAAACTATTGGCTTGCAATTCCGGCATATACCAATTTGTTCCTTCAACTTCCTGTCTGGCTGTCTTACACCAGAACTCAAAATAAAAGAAATCATGACGATATAAACATGAAGAAGGTAACGACTCACAAATTAGATCATATAAGGATAAATCAAAGTTTAAGTTGCATATATGATACACACCTTTCAAAAAATTAGGATGCTAACTTACTGCTAACTGCTAAGGACTGGTTCTTCTGTAAGATTTGAACAGCAGTCAAACACGCAATCAGCGCAACAAGTTTCAAAAAAATGAGAGAAGGAAATTTACTACCTGTTTCAATGACAAAAGTGTCGATTTTGTGTCATTCTATACACATACCACAGCCTAGTAGCCAAGAGTTCAGTTCATCTTGCAAATGAGCGTATCTTCTACTCGGTGTTCGTTTAATCGTATCTTGGTCAAGCGATTTCTAATATTGTCATATACTTCACTGATCTCAATGGTAATATGGTATAAAGAACTCTTAACACAAACTCTTTTCTAGCCAGTAAAAGAAGGCAGAAAACCCAGCCATAACGAACTATAAACAAACCAAGATGAGAACCGGATAAGTTTGAGGGGACTAACAACCAGTAGATGAAGTTTTCTCTATAAAAACAGGAATCATATCTTGTGACCTGTATGACCAGCCGAAAAATGACCAACTCCTACTCATCCTAGTTCAATTTATACGATATCCCATGAAATTTTCGAACAAAATTTCACATGTAGATACATTGCTCAGGCACATTTTTGTCACAAATGGATTTCTTTATTTTACACAAAGAACTCGCAGGTTGAATCTTAATTATTGAACTACCAGGTCAAGTAATCTATAAAAACCTGTGACGCTTGAGGCCTTAAATGATGGGAAGGTAGACAAAGCAAGCTCTTGACTATTTCATGCTCAACAAACGCCAAAAGGTTTCAAGACTTTCAACACATACAAGCTATGGACACCATAGTCAAAGTAACTGCTACACGACCTGGTTTCTTGGATCGTTTTGACTTAGACAAAGTAACTAAATAGAGGACACAGAAAATCTACGGCGTAGTAAGCTATGAAATGTTCTTTACCTAGAAATGTTACATAAGCTACTCACTTATCACTAGTGTAACCCACGGGCACTAACGTATACAATAGTTTCAGGAACTGATGACCGCACTCCCTTGGGACAGTATATTCAAGCTACGACCGGTGTGCTTGGCATAAACTTCATGAACTTCCTTAAACGGTAACACAAACCTCTTCAAGAAGGAAGGCTCAGATATTGTAATGGGTTCACAAAAAGAAGTTTTCTTGTTCAATAAACCCTTCTCCTTCAAAATCAGTATTATCTTATATCTCGGCAATACTCTTTTCTCTAGACTGAGAGTGAATAAGCGACACGCGGATGTACAGAAAGCAGGCTTGAGTTGCAACTCGTTCATCAGAAAATCCAACTTTTTCTGGATGTGTTGCTCAGATAACTTGAAGCAGCTTAAATTCTTCGTCATGAATGTCTGGATTTCAGATTGGGTCCATCCAAAACTCTTAAATATTCGACATTTTGACAGAAGATTCTCCTCACTGAATCCACATAATAATTCAATCCCATACAGAAACCCCATAGAATCTCGAGTGATTCCTAATTTCTCTTCAACCCTCATCGTTACATCCTTAAATACTCGTGGATTTTGGATATAACTTCCAGGTTTCATAAGTAGGTGTTTTCTGATTAACTCAATGGGGATTCCATAACTACGCAACAAAGCAACATTAGGCAACAAATTCTTTACTGAAGTGAAAATGTATCTCACCCCTGGTTTCGAAAAAACTGTGATAACATAGCTATGACAACCCATAACTTGCCTCATAATCCGAAACGCCGGCAAAATACAAGAATCCACCCCATAATTTAAAATGGAGGGATTTGTAGAAATAACCCGGATTATATCAGACCCAGAAAAGCCTTGTTGTTGGAGAAAATTGAATTTGGGGATCAAAGTTAACTCGGCATCAGAATTCAACAATCGAGGGTACTTAGACACAATAATTCTGAGATGGGTTTCATCAAAACCATGTTTTTTAAATAAATTAACAACAGAATTAGCAGTTTCAAGGAAATGAGAGTCATTAACCTTCTTGCGTTTAAAGAGCTTTGTCGAAGCGGAAAGAGCTTGTTTGTGAGAGAAACCCAGAGAATCAACTAAGTAATCAGCAAAACAATGTGTTGGATTTGAAGTAGTTGTTGTTGTTGTTGTTGCTGTTGTTGTTGTTGAGTAGAGTAGAAGACGTTGGAAGCCATGGATGAAATTGTATCTGCCAACAACAAATCTCAAGCTCTGCATTTTGCTTTTGATTTTTTCATCACAATTCACAAGATAATAGAACATCAGTAGGTCTCCCTTGTGACGGGTCGGACCTTGCGACGGATTTTTCCTCTAACAAAATGGGTAGAGGGAACATGTGGGGCACCCCCCATGTGCTTCCCCTTTTCCCTTAAATGGGTCATTTGTAAGGGGAAGTGGTACCCGTCGCAAGCTTGTGACGGATACTGCCCGTCACAAACAAGAATTTGTGATAGAACATATATTGCACGGACCTTTTTGTGAAAGCAAAAACCCCTCTGACCGGTCAAATATTAATCATGTGGGCCGAAAAATCAAATTATAGCAATGTGTAGTATTAAGGTACATCGTTCAATGGCCGTATCCAACTGAAATTCGGACTAAATTGAAGACATGTCAAAATATGACCCAAACCGAAAAAATGATCAAAACCCGCCCAAAAATAATCCGCTCTTTTCAACCCGAATCCGAAGGCGACCCGACTTGATATTAACTCGAATATTTGGGGTCATGAGTAGAGTAGGCCGTGGGCCGTGCCGTGCCGGCCCGCGCCCCGGCCCGTCGTGCCAGCTCCAAATTTTGGCCCGGTCCAGGCACGGTCCGTCGGTCCACTGGGCCGTGCCGTACCGGCCCGACCACCTCTACCCGCTGCCGCAGCCCGGCCATTGGCCCGGGAAAATCGGCCCCGTGGGCTCGGGCGTGCCTGACCCGGCCCGGCCCATGTGATTTTTTTTTAAAGTTGATTTTTTAAATAAATAATTATGAATAATAAATATTAATAATGATTTTAATATACGGAGTATAATTTATTAGTTACATCACTAATAATGTGCATTCAACTAAATATTAATGTACTTATTATAAATTTAGATGAGACAATCGTTAAAATAAGTACCTCAATCTTTTATTATAAAACGATGAAACAAATCAACAATGATTAGTCTTTAAAAAAACATCTAATGTTACATAAAAATAAGATTTTAATCGGAATGTTGTTGAATATAAGTACCTTGTGCCGTGCCACCGTGCCAGACCCACCGTGCCTGGTTTGGGCCGTGTCACCCCGTGCTCGGGCCGTGTCGTGCCTTGGCCCTGGAAATTTGCATTTTTCCACGCCGTGGCCCACATAACTGTCCGTCGTGCCGTACTCGAGCCGGCCCACACTTTTCCCCGGACTCGTGTCGTGCCGGGCCGGACTCGTGTCGGACCCGTGCCGCCCGCCGTGCCGGGCGCCTGGCAGCCAACTCTAGTCATGAGTCACCCGACTCGTGAGCCACCCAAATCTTTTTGGGATCTCTACATGACACCCCTTTAATTTTCGAACCATATTTGGTACCCCTAACTTTTATCATTAGCCATCGCTGTAACCTTGAACTTCTACTCCGTCAATTTTTTCCGTTAATTGATGACAAGGGTACACATGTAACTTTTTTTTTAGATTTAATCACATAATTAACCTCTAATAATGGTATCTTATAACTAAATTAACATTATGCCCATATCATTTCACATCAAACACCAAAACTCCACTCATAACCACCATAACCCTGGCCCCACCGACATCAAATTTTCTTCCGTCCTTAATACTTACCGCTCCCACTTTGTGCTCTTTGTTTACACCATTGTCTACATTAGGGCACCTCATAACTAAAGAGGAGATGATGGGGTGTGGAACTGGTGGCTCAAATTAGAGTTGTTTATTGGCGAAGATGGTGGTACGACAAGGGCCAGACAAAAGATGGTGAAGGTGTAACACAAGTGAGATGGTGGGGCGATGATGACTTGGTAAAATTTGGTGACGGTGTAATACAAGTGAGATGGTGGAGAGACATCATGGGTGGTGTTGCAACAAGGGTGCAACATCGTCAATGGTGGTGCGATAAAAAAGACATTAGGTGGTTGATAATTAATTGTTATTGTTAGGAGAAAAGGGATTAATAGGAGTTTAGAACATTACTTAACGGCGCACTAACACAAACATTGACGGAATAAAAGTTTAGTGTTACAATGATGACTACTGATAAAAGTTAGGTGTAACACGTATGTTTCGAAAAGTAAAGGGGTACCACATAGAATTCGCAAAAATACAGGGGTAGCATGTAGAATTTTGATTCAATTTTTCTTTACATAATATCAAAATTTAAAAATTTATTAAAGTAATTTTAGAAAATATTATTCCCTATTTGCTAAAAAAAGGCAATTTAGTTGATTAATGAGATATTTTTGTTACGGAAATGCAAATGTTGGATTATTACTGTTTAAGTTAAAAGGTTGGGTTAATTTTGGAAGACTTAAAAAAAGTGGGATTGTTTTCGCTAAATTTGCCTTTTTTTTTTTAAATATTATTATCAACTTTAATTACTTATTTTTATATGCATGTCTTTCTATATTTAGCTACTTCAAGTTATATACACGCATTTGTCACTATTTTTCTAATGCCTCAAGCGTTATAGTAATTTTTGTTCATCTTAAATCTATTTATTTTGAGATTTTTATTTTTCTTGATAAATCCATTCTCTTAGACTTATGTGAATATATTTTTTTATTTATTTATTAGCTTGCCATAATGTCGTCTTGAGATTTGTTACATCATTTTACAAAAAATAAACATTTATCAAAGTTATTTAATTATTTGCATCCAGATTCTTTATGTAGGACAAACCTGGTGTTAATTATTCTAAACAACTTTCACCGCTATATATTTTATATATTTATAGCCAATCAAACTTACTAATAAAGATTATTATTTTATATTTACCTAGTAATTTATTTTCATCATTTATTCGTTACATTTTATTTTCATCATTTATTCTTTACAATAAACAATTCAAGTAATTTTTTTAAATAAATATTTATTAATTAAAATGAGCAATTATGTTATTAAACTAAGTGATTTACAAAAAAAGTTAGTGAGTTATTGGCTATTATTTAACTTCGGTGGATTAATTTTAATTTATTTACAGGTGATAAACGAGTGAGTTTTTAATTGATTTGTGGGTATTTAACATTTTAATTTTTTTTATTATTTTTTAAAAAAAAATCTTATTCTTTAAATATAGTGACACCCATCGCCATCCATTTTATGTTAGTGTCCACGGCCCCCTCAAGTTTGTAATTCCTGCCACTCTGACCAAATTGTAATTTCTGTTTGATTATGTGTATTTGAATTATGTCGTATTTTATTTCGAAGCGAAAATTAATTAGAAATTCTTTTTAAAGAAAAAGAAAAAGACTCGTAATACCATGTGTAAAACTGAAATCCTCAAGAGTACGACATACAGAAACTAAAAAACTCCAAAGACGTCATATCATAAAACCCACTATTTTTCCAAACAACTACTCCCTCCTATTCCTTATGTTCTTCCACAGCTGGTTTGGGAAAATCAATATATATATATATATATATATATATATATATATATATATATATATATATATATAGAGTCAAGTTATAATGAGTCCACCTTCAAAATTGAGTCCATGAGTCCTCATCTTGCCCTTTGGATGAAAGAGATGGAGGGACAAGATTAGAACAAGATGGAAGGCTAAGATTAAAAGAAAAATGAATGGACAAGATTAGAACAAAATGAAGGGACAAGATTAAAACCAAATGAGTGGGTTTTAATGACTTTCACCTACATTACGAGTACATAATGATGTAACTTTAGTCATTAAAAGTGTAACTTCAACCATTATTTGTGTAACTTCAAAATAAAATGTGATTTCGAGTATATAAATTTGAATTTATGTAACTTTAAGATAAGTTTATGTGATTTTTACCTTTTTATGAGGGTAACTTTAGTCATTAAAAGTGTAACTTCAACCATTATTTGTGTAACTTTAAACTAAAATGTGATTTCGAGTATATAAATTTGAATTTATGTAATTTTAAGACAAATTTATGTGATTTTTGTTTTTTTATGAGGCGAACTTTAGTCATTAAGAGTGAAACTTCAACCATCATTTTTGTAACTTTAAATTAAAATGTGATTTCGACTATATAAATTTGAATTTATATAATTTTTAAACAAATTTATGTGATTTTAGTTTTTTATGAGTGTAACTTTAATTCTTAATTGCGTAACTTTAAGTTAAAATATGACTTAATTTTAATATTTTAATAAGTGTAACTTTAACCTTTATTAGTGAAACTTCATTTATTAACTGTGTAACTTTAGTCAATTATAGTGTAACTCATGTTTAGGTAACTTTAGTCTTTTCTAGTGTAACTTCAGTCCATACTAATGTAACTATAATCATTAATTAAGTAACTTCAGTCCTTAATAAGATAACTTTAGTTCAGTGCAACTTTAGTCCATAATTGTGAAACTTTAGTACATACTAGTGAAACTTTAGTACATACTAGTGAAACTTTAGTCCATAATTGTGAAACTTTAGTACATGCTAGTGAAAATTTAGTACATGCTAGTGAAAATTTAGTACATGCTAGTGAAAATTTAGTACATGCTAGTGAAACTTTAGTACATGCTAGTGAAACTTTAGTACATACTAGTGAAACTTTAGCCCATACTAGTGAAACTTTAGCCCATACTAGTGAAACTTTAGTATATACTAGTGTAACTTCAGCCCATACTAGTGTAACTTTAGTTCATAATTTTGAATCTTTAGTCTATAATGATGTAACTTTAGATATAGAAACAACCATTACCCCTCCTCCGTCACCAACAACTATAATCGACCAACAACAACAAAAAAACCTAGATCTAATATCTAATAAAAAAAGAAAAATATAAAGAGATCTAAAAAAAATCCACCAAACCACAAAAAAAACGAAAACTAATAAACAAAATACGAGGCCTAAATTAAAAACTAGAAAAACATAAGGACCTTTGAAAATTAAAAACGAGATTTTATAAATAAAAAAGTGAATCTGAAAAAAACAAAGTAGATGTAGAAAAAATAAAATATAAAAAAATGAGGAGGCGGCGACATCAACAACACCCCACTGCCGCCACCAACCCCCCGCCTTCTGCCGCGATTCCGACCCACCACCCCAAACCCCTCATCCTCTTTTCCCTACTGTTGTCGCCGTCGACCCACTGCCCCCACACCACCACCACCACCGCAAGACCACCACTACCGCAACCCACACCAGCCAAAACCAGATCTGGAAAATAGAAAAAAAAATAAAGTGACGGAAAGAGGAGGGAGGCAGAGGGGAGGATGGAGGCGGGAGGAGGGGGGAGGGTGGAGGAGGAGGCCGAGAATAGAGGCGGGAGGATGACGGTGGGTGTGGTGTTTGTGGTGGTGTACGAAAAGGGAGGAGGACGAAAAGGGAGGAGGACGAAAAGGGAGGAGGAAGTTGCGGCGGGGAGCAGGTGGGGGCGACGGCGGCAACATTGCAGGCGGCAGAAGGAGGATAACAAGGAGGAGGAGAGCGGTGGTGGTGTTCGTTGGTTTCGGTGGTCGTGGGTAGTTAGGTGGCGGCAGACGGTGGCGGTGTTAGTTGGTTTCGGTGGTGTGGCGCTGGTGGAGTGGCAGTGGAGGAATGGCGGTGGAGGAATGGCGGAGGAGTGGCGGTGGTGGGGCTGTTCGGCGGTGGTGAGGGAAGGAGGGAGTTTTTTTGGGTTTTTTAGATGTATGTAGAGAGAGAAGGGAGGTAGAGAGATAATGGAAGTTGTGAGAATGAGAGAAATGATGTGAATGAAGGGTTTAAGTACTAGGGTTTGAAGAAGTTGGATTGGGTGTGTCTCACAATTTTAGCCCTCCATCTTGTTTTAATCTTAACCATTGATTCTCTTGATCTAAGGGTTGAGATGAGGACTCAAGGACTCAAAGGGAAGGGGTGGACTTATTTGAACCTAACTTTATATATATATATATATATATATATATATATATAGAATTAGGATCATGTGAGTCCACCCTATCTTTTTGAGTCCGTGAGTCCAGGATATAATATCACATGTTATACTAAACAATATCATGGGATATACTAGACAATATCACACCACTGAACCACTTTTTCGTGCACTATTACTAACTTTTTTTCTCATACTTTTTTTCACACCAATTGATGCTAATACCGAAGCTCCGACGAACACCATAATTTTCTTGCCCTTTCATGCCGTAAAATCACTATTATGGGTGTTTTACCGAAGTTTATTGTATATAACTTCTTTTATCATATTTCCTCTCTACTAAGCATCTTTGCCTCGGGCATTTTTCTTCATAACCGACGACGAAACTCCTAATTAACAATGACAGTGACAAATTTTGTTGTGATTGAGGTGGTGTGAGCTTCGAGTAGGAGTAATGTGTATGGGTGGAGAAATATGGAGATTGAAAAGAAAACATGGGATAAAGAATGGGTGACGATGATGCCGGATAATTGTTTGCTTGTGTCATCTAGGTGTATTGGTGGGTGGTTGGGTGGGTGGTCGTCGTCAACGGCGAGTAGTATGACATTAAATATTTTTAACCCTTTTGTGCTATTCTTTTTCGTGATACTGTTTAGTATAACCAGTGATATTGTTTTGTGTAATCTGTGATATTGTTTAGCTGGACTCACGGACTCAAATATTTAGGTGGACTCACCGGATCCTACCTCTATATATATATATATATATATATATATATATATATATATAGGGGCGGGATCCCATGCGAACTAAAGTTCCGTACGAACTGTACGAACTATCTTTATATTGTATATTTATATCAAACAAGCTGTGTGATTCCCCACTAGAATAACTCTTTCTCTCCCAACCCACACACAAACCCTTGATCTCCCTTAAAATTCACATAACACCACCTTTCTGTCGCAGTCGCTGACCACCCTAACAACGTCGGCGACCTCCTTTTACCTCTGGCTTGTCGTTTTCCCCATTTCATGTCCTTCTGTATTTTCAATTTATGAATATGGTGATTAAAAGTGCCCCATTTTTGAATTTATAAGCAAAATTTTGAAACACTAAGAGCATTAGATGCTTGTGCGGAACTGAGTCGGAATGTATATTATGCGCTCAATCTAAGCCATCGTCGACAAGAACTTAAACGCCGATGAACCGCCACTGGTTGATTTTTTAGATCTGGAGCCTGGACTTCAATTTTTACTTTGCGTTGTAATCATTGGTGTGCGGTGTCGGTGGTGTATCTGGAGTCTGCTACTCCGAGCTTTCTCCATTAGTACATGTCGTCAATTAATTGTTGAACTTCTTGTTGATTGTGGGTGGTGAAGGATGTGAAGAGGAGGGAGGAGGAAGCCATTGGAGTACGAAGAGAGCTTTTGTCCTGACTGCACTGTCAGTGTGGGTATGAACAGCTCAATATAGTTGGAGTTGGAGTAGAGGAGTGTCAAAGATAAAACGACATTGTTTTGGGAACATGGGAAATTGAGACTAAATGAGTGCTGCTTTTTTGTCATGTGGCTGCTTTTTTGTCATGGGAAATTATGAACAGCTCAATCATGTCATGTGGCTGCTTTTTTGTGCTAATTATTTGCTATTTGGTGAAATTGATTCAAACTATCATCTTCACCTTAAATGGACAATCCTTCGCCTTCATTTCTTTTGTGCGGAGATACTAGAGGTTCTTTTTGGTGATCAAGATTCTAAATTTAATATCATTTAATTGTAAATTTATGGAAAGAAAATAAAAGAATATTAATATCATTTAATTGTAAATTTATGGAAAGAAAATAAAAGAATAATGAGATTTAATGGGAAAAATATTTAATTTAAGAGAAGATATGACAAAGGAAAATATTAAAAAAAGGATAACCGAGGTTTTTCGTATAATGGTTGTAAATTTATGGGTAAAAATGTTAGATTCACTTATTTATTTAGCAATTTGAAAAAGTGTATCTGGGTAGCTAAAGATATGTATCTAGCA
Organism: Heliosperma pusillum; assembly: GCA_022085475.1. Classification (NCBI taxonomy): domain Eukaryota; kingdom Viridiplantae; phylum Streptophyta; class Magnoliopsida; order Caryophyllales; family Caryophyllaceae; genus Heliosperma; species Heliosperma pusillum. The sequence continues at coordinate 4,112 of JAIUZE010071971.1, read as the reverse complement.
ACTTAAAGAAGTATATCTAGGTAGGCGAGCTAGCTAAAGATATGTATCTAACAATTTAAAAAAATGTATCTAGCTAGCTAGCTAAAGATATGTACCTAGCGGTTTAAAGAAGTGTATCTATCAATTTGAAGGAGTGTATCTAGCAGTTTAAAGAAGTGTATCCATCAATTTCAAGGAGTGTATCTAGCAGTTTAAAGAAGTGTATCTAGCAGTTTTAAGGAGTGTATCTATCAATTTCAAGGAGTGTATCTAGCTAGCTAGATGTATGTATCTAGCAACTAAGAAGTGTATCTTGCTAGCTAGATATATGTATCTAGCAGTTTAAAGAAGTGTATCCATCAATTTCAAAGAGTGTAGCTAGCAGTTTAAAGAAGTGTATCTATCAATTTCAAGGAGTGTATCTAGCTAGTTAGATGTATGTATCTAGCAACTTACAGAAGTGTATCTAGCTAGATATACTCGTTAGATACACTCATTACATTTAGAAAGACGATTAATTGTTGCTCACTACCTTTGCATATTTCAACAATTTTTTGTTTCTAACAGAAAAAGTCCTTTTAAAATAAAGACGAAAATTTTGTGACCATTTTAATTATGGTTAAATATAATGATGGTTCAACTAATGTTACAAAAGGTAAATTGGTTTACAAAAGTAGTCACATGTTTCCGTAAAATGGTCACAAAACCCGTCTTTATTTTATACCATAATAGCTCGTCTAAAAAAAGACCAACTCGGAATATTTATATGTACAGCTTACTTTGTAGATGTATACTCTGTACTTATGTAGTATGTACTACTAGTCTACTAGTATATAATTGTTTAGTGTCAATTTTCTTGGTAACTTGAAGTAATCTTGTATTGGATATATTAGATACAAGATTACTTCACCACCTAACTCCACCACCACAAGATTATATAGTTCTCTGAATATCGATACAAGATTACATAGTTCTCTGAATATCGATACCAATTAACTCCACCACCACAAGCATGACCAACGGTTACTAGCACAACACCACCCACCACCTATAACCCGACCAATCATCCCCACGGCCAGCACCTCACTCCGGCGACAGACAAAATGATCTTCGTCGACGGTTGTTCACGGTTCAACGCCGGCGAATGGATCTTCGAAGAAGGACGACAAAATGACATGGATGGTGGTCTCCGGCGGCATCAGTGTGGTCGCCGAAGTCCAGGGATGTTGACGGTGATTCGCCGACATGAATGGTGGTCGCCGGCGGCATCAACCGGTGGGAAGTGAAGACGAGTAGAAAAGGGGTTACTGTTTTGTTTTTGACTTTCATAATGTTTGGGCTTTCTCTTTAGTCAGGGTAGTTGTGTGGGCTTAGATACAAAGAAGTCTTTTTTTGGCCAGTTCGTACAGTTCGCATTGAACAATGAGTTCGCACAGGATCCTGATTATATATATATATATATATATATATATATATATATATAGAGGCGGGATCTCGTGAGTTTGGTTCTTACGGTGAGTTGGTACTCATAAATTAAAACCATTAGATTAACGAAAACAAACGGCTGAGATTGAATAAAAAAATGAAACAAAGCCTGGTATTAAAAAATTGCGTTCATCCTCTTGTTTCTTCATTTCCTGATAACATACTCTCTCTTTCTCTTGCCTTTCTTTTTCATCATCCGTCCTTTTTTTCACTGTACTCTTTGATAATCTCCCCATTCCCAGATAAAAATCGTCTTCCTCATCTACCTCTTGCCTTTTATTTAATTACAAATAATCATGCCAGGTTCTTTTCTACTCTTAACTTTTGAAAAATCAATTACAAAATCATCAAATTATAGAAGTAATTGAAGGTCTTGATCATATGAAGAATCAATCGTGGATACTTTATTTGGACTGGGGATCAAATCATTGTCAAATTAACTTTTGAAGGATCGATAATAAAACATACTTTGACGTGCATATCAAATCATGTTCAATTCTAATGGTGTTTAATGGAGGTTTTTCGTGAATGTGTATGTCGCTGGGGTTTGATTTGGAATGCCATCTTTATTGGGAATAATCAATTCCGTGTTGATACCGTTACCATGGTGGTGAGTGTTGTGTCTGGGTTGCTCGTTGATAGTGGAGCAGTGGTGCTTAGGGCGAGGCGAATGGTGAATGAGTTGAAGGTGCCTTTTTGCTTGTTTTCGCTCATCAACTTGAGTCGGTTGATATGTTGTCCAATATTTCATACGCAGTGTGTATGTTTATTTGGTTTGCTAATTGTCTCATGTAGGATGTCGTTGAAGCATGGAATATACAGTCGACTTTTATTTCCGTACTTTTATTCCCTGCAGCATGGAGAGGAAGTTCAAGAACTGACTGGTGCTAGAAAACATGAGCTTGCACCAGCTGAAATTTGTTAAATTACAAGCATTTTGTAGTTCATGAATGTTTTACGCTCATAAATGTAGTCCAGATCACTCCAAATCAATAGACAATAAGCGTGTTAATGCATGTAGTAGGTGTACTTAAGCATTCTTTATTACGAGTTGGACAGGTGTATTAAAGCATTCTTTATTACGAGTTGGACAAACATGAAGTGGTTATCATTTTTCTACATGTTAATTACACCTCGCAAATGGGTCAATCGGATCGGGTTCGGGTCGGGCCAATTCGGGTCTCTCGATGATTTCGGGTTAATTCGGAACAGTAACACCACAATAACAGTACAGTAACAGCATAATAACACTACAGTAACACCACTATAACGCTACAGTAACACCACAATAACACTACAGTAACACTATAGGAACACCACTATGACGCTACAGTAATCCCGAAATAACACTACTCCGATATATAGAAGGAGAGCAGTGCAGTAAAGGTTCATTATTCCAAGAGTAACACCACAATAACACTATAGTAACACTACTATAACGCTACAGTAATACCGCAATAACACTACTCCGATCTCTAGAAGAAGAGCAGTGCAGTAAGGGTTCATTCCAAGAGTAACACCACAATAATAGTACGGTAACACTACAATAACGCTACTACACCACCACAATAACGCTAGAGTAACACCATATTAACACTAGAGTAACTCCACAATAACACTACAATAACACTACATAACATTAGAGTAACACTATAAATACACTAGGCTAACACAGTTGAGAAACGTAGCATGTGTTATTCCATTGTTTCTCTATTGTTGACCCGTGTTATTCTATTGTTACTTAAATGTTATTGTTATCTCAATGTTAATCCATGTGTTATTCTTATGTTATTGTTGTATTATTCATGCGGTTATTCTTGTGTTATTCAAATGTTATTCTATTCTATTCTAAATGAGTGAACAAATGAATCGGATAACAAATAGTACTAAACGAGAGTTCAACATGAATCAAAAGTTCACAATTTACTCCATTATGTTACTCTTGTATTACTCGTGTGATATTTCTTCGTTACTTTTATGTTATTGTTATGTTATTCTTGTGTTATTATTGTGTTATTCTTGTGATACTCCTATGTAATTCTTGTGTTATTGTGTGTTATTGTTATGTTACTCTTGTGTTATTCCTATGTTACTCTTGTGTTATTTCAACGTTACTCTTGTGTTACCTTTTTGTTACTCTTGTGTTACTCCTATGACTCTTGTGTTACTCCCATGTTATCCTTGTATTACTCGTATGTTACTCTTGTGTTATTCTAGTGTAATTCTATGTTATTCTTGTGTTATCCTAGTGTTATTCTTGTGTTATTATAGTGTTAATCTAGTGTTATTCTTGTGTTACTCTAATGTTATTCCTGTATTATTCTTGTGTTATTCTTATGTTATTCTAGTGTTATTCCATGTTACTCTAGTGTTATTCTATGTTATTTTTGTGTTACTCTAGTGTTATTATTATGTTACTCCTCTATTAATGCTATGTTATTCTTGTGTTACTCATTTGTTACTTTTATGGTAGTATTGTGTTATTCTAGTGCACAACTAGTGTTATTCTATGTTATTGTGGCATCTCATTCCTCTTTGTCACAATATAGAAGAGGTTGTTGTGGCATCTCATTCCTCTTTGTCAAATTCCCCACCCTTTGACATCGGTCACAAGTTTTTACAAATTTGTGGGCATCTTTGAAAAGACT
>JAIUZE010071970.1:0-26042 GCA_022085475.1 Heliosperma pusillum | reverse complement strand
ATATATATATATATATATATATATATATATATATATATATATATATATATATATATATATATAGAATCAGGATCCTGTGCGAACTTATAGTTCGGTGCGAACTTACGAACTGACTAAAAGTAGCTTAAATGTGACATTCACGCGCTACATATCTCAGATGCAGCCATTCATGAGCCTTTCCATCTACTCTCTGACACCCAAATACATCCACATACTCTTTCTTCTCGCATCCCTACCCCGGTGCCCACCGCCCTTGCCGGCGTCGGGCTGTCAGTCTGCTCCCGAAAACTCCGCCTACTCGACGTCTTATTAGTTTCTCACCCTCCTTAATTTAATCTTCCCCAATTCTATCTGTCAGCGGCGAAAAGCTCCATCCTATCCGTTTGTCTTATCTTCCCCCTTCACTCATTAACGTCGTCGATCAACCAGAACTGACGTCGTGGACACAATGTTTTCTCAAATATGTTCGTCTTTCACGCCGTCATGCTTCAGGTATCGTGGTGGTTGTTTTAGTTTGATTTTTTAGATCTATATTTTAGAACTTGATTTTCGATGTCGATGGTGGTGTTATGGTGGACGAATGATGCAAAGGTTTGGGGGTGGAGTGGAGTGGTGGTGAGTGCTGGTGAGGGTGGGTGTGGTGTTTTGTGGTGTTTGCTGGTGGAAGTGCAGTGTGAGTGGTAGTGGCTTAGTGGTGCGACAATTTACGGACGTTGAGGAAGGTTATGAATGTGACGATGGCGGCGGCGATTGGGCTTGGATGTGGACGTGTGGTGTTTGTTCAGAGTTGCAGTGCTGGTGATGATAGTAATTCATAGTTTGGGGTGGATACATGAAGTATTCTTACGAGATACATGTTGAAATATTGCTAGATACATGTACAATTTGTGTATCCGATAGTAGTGATAAGTGTATCTGTCATTGTTGTAATTCTTTTGTTTTTCAAGTGCCATTGTTGATAAAACTCAGGCTTCGTACACCGCTTTTTCGAGAGTCGTTAAAAATTTGTTGTCATTGTTTCAAATTTTATACTAACTACATCTATTTGTATACTCCTTAAGTATCCGTCTTAAGATTAAGACGGTCAAATAATAATCTATTTGTATACTAACAACATCTTGACATTATAATACATATACACGCCCAATTTACCATTTTCCCAATTTGCAACATCTAACCGTACTCTAGTGTCCGAGCTTGAGAAAGTTTCCCTTTGGATAAACAGGTTTGCACATATATCTTGTGACGAGAAGTGAAAAAAACGTGGCTAAAAGAGTATGAATATGACGAATGAAGTACGAAGTACTATATTTATGTATCTAAAATAATATTTTGCGTAGCAGGTCGCCTAATCCAATCCTTACCCTTTCCCGCCCTACTTTAGGATAGTCCTTTACTCGTTTGATCCCATTTAATTTATAGCTAAACTGCTTTAACTTACTAGATATACTTTTAGCTAGCAAGATATTCTTCTTTAAATTACTAGATACATATATTTCTTTAGCTAGATACACTCGTTTAAATTGCTAGATACATATCTTTCTTTAGCTAGATATACTCGTTTAAATTGCTAGATACATACCTCTAACTTGCTAGATACACTTCTTTAAATTGCTAGATACATACCTCTCGCTAGCTAGATACACTCCTTTAATTTGCTAGATACATACATTTAACTAGCTAGATATACTCGTTTAAATTGCTAGATACAAACCTCTAACTAGCTAGATACACTCCTTTAATTTGCTAGATACATTCCTTTAATTTGCTAGATACGTACGCATTTAGCTAGCTAGATACACTCATTTAATTTGCTAGATACATACATTTAGCTACCTAGATACACTTGTTTAAATTGCTAGATACATACCTCTAACTAGCTAGATACACTCATTTAATTTGCTAGATACGTTCATTTATCTTACTAGATACACGTCATTATACGTGGTGCTTATTATTTATATCAAAATTCAGTAAAATCGTATAATTTTTGTGAAGCGTAGGGAGTACATTTCAAACCATAAAATTGCGTTACTTACACAGCATTATACGTGGTAAGAGGTTAATTGCTCAATTTATTATTTAATTAGTAATAAGTAGCTGAATTGCTAGTAAAATATAACAAAGTTGTTTGCTAAATTGCTTAAACTGAGACAAGATAGAATAATTGGGAAACAAGATAATTGGGAAACAAAGTTGTTCAATTACCCCAAGTCCACCCACATGATTTTTGTTCACTGCTGCTAATTATACTCAAATCATCAACTAATAAACTATCAATTGACTCATTCATCACCATTACCACGACATTCACCATTCAACCTCACTAATGCATCACCATAAACCAACTTGTCCAACATCGATGGCACCATTCCAGTAGCAAACAACAACCATGATCACCACTGCATTTTGGCGTACCACAATGGTCCACTTTGTGGCTATGACGTCGAACTGAATCGAGCGACCACTTGCTGCTCTATCTTCATTCATCGTCCAATGCCATTATCTGCCATTATATGCCGCCGCCCAGCAGACCACGATCACCACATTACTAAGACGTAATATTAGAGATATAAATCTCAGAATTACAAAGATGAAAAGTGCCAAAACTCCATTGAGATCTCAAATTTGTTTGTCATAGAAGTTGTTAGGGACGGAGAGGAGAAGGTGTGCAGTGGTACAGAGGTCGGCTACGCGTCCATGTTGTCTTTGTCCCTCACCGGAACGCCGACCGCCGTTCATTTTATGACGATGTTGATGAGGGTGATATAATCCGAAGCGAAGAAGGACGACAATCAGCCGGTGTGACCGTGTGACTGCAAGGCAGATTTCGTAAATTACCATCTCCGGCGGCGGCGACAGCCATGACAGCGATGGTGGCGATGGGCTTGGTTGAATGACGGACAGAAAAGTCACGGGCAGTGGCTAGTGGATAGGAATGTGAGAGTGAAAAGTTTTCTGTGTTTTGGGCTTCTTTGAATTTGGGCTGTTAACTTGTTTATATTTATTTCTTAGTTAGTTCGTAAAGTTCGCAACGTACATTAGTTCGCACGGGATCCCGCCCCTATATATATATATATATATATATATATATATATATATATATATATATATATATATAGAGAGAGAGAGAGAGTGAGTGAACATCCGGTGAGTCTAGCTTCTTAGGTGAGTACGGTCCTATCAATAAGGACCATTGGATCATTTAGATCCAAGAGCCCTCGTTGAGCCACGTCGCCACAAAAGAATTGGCAGAGTTATAAAATGAAAACTTCTTCTCATACAAGTCCCATAATAATCAGAAAATTTCTCTCTCTACAAACTTAGCCCCCCTCTCTCTAATAACTGACAAACGAATTCCCCCAAAATCACGTAAAACCTAAAAAATTCAACAACCAACCCTATTTTTAAAAAAAATCAAAATCCAGCCAAATTTTCATTAAAATCAAGCGTAGATCTTCAAAAAACATAGTCAAGATTCAATTTCATCCGTTTTTTTCACATGAATAAGAGGTATAACCGCTCTTTTTTCACTATTTTTTTAAAAATTGTTGTGATTGAGGTTATTGAACGTTGTTGTTGTTGTTGTTGTTGTTGCTGTTGTTGTTGTTGTTGTTGTTGTTGTTGTTATTTTTGTTTACCTTGATTGATATGAAGAAATTTTTAATTGATTTCTATTTAATTTAGATTTTTGTTTTCCACAAAAAGTTAGGGTTAATGTTTCGCTCAAACTGAGTAATTGATTTTTCGCCAAAAAAATATGTTTGATTTGTATCTGTTCATGTTTATGCTGTAGATCTCATTTGTGCGAAAACTTAGGGTTAGGACTTTGTGAAATTCATACCTGCACTTATTTTCCTGAAATTGGGGTAAATGTGATAATTAGCTGTCGTAATATACTCGACGACACATGTTACTGTAATAGCATTACCCTAACCTTGTTACTGCATGATAGAGAATGAAGTTGAACTACTGTTACAACAATGTATATTTGATGTTGTGTGTTTTTTCCAATTAAATTTGATTGCATAACATTAAAATAAACTCACAAATGATGTTATTGTAATATTGTTACTGTAATATTGTTACTGTAAAATTATCACTAGTGATGAAACACAACGGCTATCGCATATGCTTTAGTTACTAATGGTCGAATGTTTTGTTCTGATGTCAAAAAATTGGAAGATGAAGGTTTGAAACAAACACAAAAATTGCGCGCAAGGTGAAAGTATATACAAAAAAGAGTGAGATACTGACTAATAACTCATGAAGATAGGCGTGAACACGGAAGTGTTATTGAAGCTGGAATGCTAGATGAGCTTATTAACATTGTTGTCGGATTTTGATGTATGATTATGATGTATACTTATTGTAAACTTTTCACATTATTGTGGTGTATTGTTGCCAAACATTTTAGCATATTAGAACCACATGAACGGGTCTGTATTTACTTGGTTTTTGTTAATGAAATGAATAATTAGAATTGAAACTCTTTTATTGTTTTCGTGTCACTTTGATGAATCAATGATGTTACAGTAACACAGCTACTGTATCATTGTTACTTTAATAAATGATGTTACAGTATTACCGATATAATTCATCATCAACAACTACAAAAAAAAGGATGAATGCACAACATTCTCTGTTAAACTAAATTAATAAAGTCGTGTGGACCACGCAATAAGTCATATTAGGTTATATGGCCGCTTGAAAGGCTTACATTACGATCTTAAAATAACTAGGGTTTATGGGATTTGAACCCATACCTATGTGGAAGGTTTGTACACCGCTCTTCCATTTGAGCTAATAGCCTTTAATTAAATGATAAGTGATATTTTGTAATGATTTATCCCCCGTTTTAGGTCAATTTCTATACGATTTATGCACTTTGTTAAGTGATTAACGAGCTAATATTGTTATTCTAGTTGTTTTGCGTGTTTTGACTCGTTTTATAGGAAATGAAGCGCTTTTGCTATATTTTCCTACTTTATGGAGCAAAGGCAATAGAATACGAGTTTTCAAGGAACCGATGATAGCCATCTCACGATTTGACTACGATTCCGCTACATATTTCCTCAAATGGACTCATCTTGGATATTGACTTTGAACTTCAAAGGGAAACATCAACCCAAGTCAAAGAAAGACTAGCTCAAGCCCAATTTCGTATTGCATTGACCAAGACCAAGCCATAGGATTCCGTGCCCAAGAGACGAAATTGGAAAAGATGGGAAAATCCATCTTGCACATTTACCCGATCAAATTTCCACTTACCCGATCGGGTATGTTTGCAGATGAGCGTTACTTGGCTCTTCTTCTACCGAGCTTAAATGAGTGATTAAATGCTTTGTCTAGGGTATGAATTTGAACGAGAGATCAGCAGCCATGCAGCCCTATAAAAGCCAATGATCATCACAACAATTAGACATCAACTTACATACTTTCATACACAAATTAGAATACAATAATCTAATAGTTTATTTCTTTCTTTCATACAAGTTTTAGATCATAGTTTATGCAATTTCTTAGTGTTTCTCTACTATTTTTATAAGCTTTTGTTATTGGGTTGGATAATTGTTCTTTACTTTATTTCCTACATAATTTGCATTCCAATTTCGGTAATCCTCTATCCTTGATTTACTTATGCAATTCTAATCATCATGAATTATAATCTCATTAGTATTATTCTCATATTATTGTTGTTAGAAAATCAATGTAAAAGCAATCTAGTTGAAACTAAAATATTGTCTATTATGCCATCTTTTATTTTACCTAATCATATAATTATAAAAATTATCATTAGAATCATTACTAGTATAATCACCTTAATCACTTTAGTATTTACATTTCATAGATTAATTTCATACATCTTTTTCTTATTAATTTACTTAATCACACGATCACATAAATTAGATTAATTCTAATATTGTAAGATTAACATTGTGTAAATAAAATTAATAGAGTTGTAATATTGAAATGATTTACTAGTTAAAATGAATTAAAAGAAGAGTAGATACCAATTGAACCACCTAGTTGTTTCTTCCTTTGGTCATGCCAAATTCTATAACTTTGTTTAGTGGCCATAAACAATTGTTTGTATTAGTCAATTTCCGTCTTTGTAACGAGAGTTACGATGGGAATTAGGACTGCCAATAGGGTTTAGTGACCTAACCATGCTGAGAGGACGTTAGGACCCACTAAAAGGTCGGTACGAATCCGAGAGGAATATACCGCTACAAGGCTTAGACAATCATAGTAATTCTAATGTTGGTATCAATGAAACTTTTGAGTCGTTTTGAATGTATTTCTCTTTCACTATATCAATTTGATTAGATAGTTTATTTTACCATTTTAGATAGTTTATTTTATTGTTGATTAGTTAGTTTACTTTATCGTCATTTTATTTCCTTTCTTAGATAGTTTACATTATTGTTATTAGCTAGTTTATTAGTCTAGTTAGATAGCCTTTCAATATTGTCATTTAAATATCGCTTTAGTTAGATTTTAAATATCGTCACCTGGATCAGCACACTTTCCCGATCGGATCCGTGACAATCCGATCGGGTAAGTTGTCTGTTTCTGGTTTTACATATTTGTCATTTACATACTGTCATTTACATACTTGTCGTTTTATTTTATGTTAGTAGTTTAGACCAACACCTCAAATGACTCGAACTTAAATGAAAATCACTCCATAGCAATTCATAGTTAACACGTACTCCCTGAGGATCGACACCCTACTTCCCTAATTACATTCCTTATGTTGTTAGCCTAAGTGTGGGTAATTATTTTTGTATCGGGACCGCGACATAACCGATCAAATTTTGGCGCCGTTGCCGGGGAGCACGGTTTTGTTTATCTATGTATTGCTGATTTTTGTTTACAAATTCTACCATTTTTAGGTGCAACCGTACCTAAATCGTTACTAACTTTCTTTTTTGTGTTTTTCTTGTAGGTTGACAAAAAATGGTGCTAACAAGGGAAGATCCAAGGTACCGGGTTTTTGAGCTCGCTAGTGGGATCCTAAGGGTCCATATGACTTTGATTGCTCTCATTGAGGGTAACCAATTTAGTGGTAAACCAAATGAAAACCCGTCACACCATCTCCAAACCTTTTGTGAATTGTGTCAAACCTTTGTGAGGGAGGGAATCACCCAAAACGAGATTAGAGAAACTCTTTTTCCTTTATCACTAAAGGGAGAAGCTAAATGGTGGTTCACTCGTCGTTTAAAGGAAGCCACACGACCAATGGAATGGGAAGAGATTGTCATCGCTTTTCACTGTAGGTTTAAAACCACTTTGTCAAACCTATCAATTAATCCACAAAAACAAAGTGGGGAAGGTTCACAAACTAATGGGGGAGAGCGAAAGAAAAGTCGAGTGGAAACTTCAAATGATGTTGACACTACCATTTCCTTAGCCTGTCCCGTTCAACCAAACGAAACCACCCCAAAAAGCACTTTATATCGCCCAAACGTTTTCAACCCATTTACCTCAATAACAACACCATGTGAACTTTGTGGAGGAATAGGGCATGTACCTCAACGATGTGGGAACAAACTCACACCCTTTAACCCTTTTCACCCACAAATTCGCCAAACTCAACACACTAATACACCTCATACAATTCCACACTCATCCTTTCAAAATGATCATGTGATAGCAAACGTAGATGTTAAGTTAAGGGAAATAATCCAAACCCAACATAATATGTAGTCATACTTCTTTTCTAGCTTAAACTCACTCAAATCAACCATTTTATCTCTCCACAAGAGAGTAGAAGAATTGACCCCATCGAGTTCTAGCCAAACCACCCAAGGGAATGAAGAACCGTCAATTGTCACAATTGACATGATTAGTGACAAACCTTGTGATCATCCTCTTGGGAGTGGAAAGAGTAAGGAGCCTATCTTTAGGTTACCCCATGAACTTTGCAACAATCCAACACTAGCTCGACCAACCAAATTCCCTACACATGAGGAGACATCCCGTCTCGAAGCTTTGATCATGACATTGATAAAAGCTGAAGGGAGATTAGAAGAAAGAGTTGTTCAAACGACAAAAAGCAAATGATGAAGCTTTTTCAAGGTTGGAGGCACGGATTGGCAAAACATCTAGGCAAAAAGAAGCAACCAAAGACTCTCGCAAGGAACCTACCCTTGAACAAGGGAAGATTATCATTCCTTCCAAACTTAAAGACCCAGGTTGTTTTAACATTTCTTTCACGATGTGTTTTCATAAGGTCAAAGGTGCATTGTGTGATTTTGGAGCCGCTATTAGCGTCATGCCTTTTTCCTTCTATCATGACCATTGTCCAGTACAAATGAAGTTCACTAATACTAGCCTTCAACTAGCCGATGGATATATGCATACTCCCGCAGGAATTGTGGAAGATGTCCCAATACGGATTGGATACTTCCTTATTCCCGTTGATTTTTATGTCATATATTCAAAGAAAGAAAGAGACGAGTATATTATATTAGGAAGACCCTTCCTGAATACGGTTGGAGCTTGTATAGATGTGAAAGGAGAAAAGATCACGTTTGAAATAGATGGATCAAGTGCCACCTTTGATAAAAAGGGGAATGTATTGAGTGTTGGAGATGGCGACCTCGAAGCTTTCAAAACTTCAGAAGCATGTTTAGAATGAGATTGCCATGGGTGTTGGCAAAAGGTAAATGAGAAAACTTCAAAGACGAATCCAGCTACAAGGAGCTCAAATCCCTTCATAAGGCTTAAGGACGGATAGCAAAACAAAGTCTAACATGACTCAAAAATGCGCTTGTCGGGAGGCAACCCGTCTTTCTCTTTTCTTTTTCTTTATGCATTCTTTATTTTACTTATTAGACAATGATTTTGATTTGGACTATTTTATTTGGACTATCTTTTTTTGGATTTTGTGTTGTAATAGTTAGGAACAATTATCAGTTTACTTATTATTTACATTTAGAACTGCATGTTTAGCTGATAGTTTTTCGTACTTAGAATTGGAGGATCTATTGAGATAAGAAGGAGCCATCCTTGGCCCAAGTTGCCAAGATTACTAAGGTTAGTAAGTATGTTCAAGGACATAGCCCAAAGGTAAGGGCAAGTAGCAAAGAAAAAAGAATCAAAAACCGGACCAGCACACTTCCCCGATCGGATCCGTGTATACCCGATCGGGTAAGTTGGCTGCTTCGTATTTTGCTCTAATTTCTTCTATAAAGCCAACTTGCTACCCTTTGCTTGCTGCCATATATCCGTGTTCTTCAATTTCAAAGCTCAAAATTCTCTCAAAACCTTCATTTCTTGATCTTTTCTTACAAAATTTGTTACTATAGTTCATCAAAGGCAACTTCTAAGCATCATCAAGTAAGTTAATTCTACTTTAGTTACTTCAATCTCTCTATTTTTCAGAAATCCAACATGAACAAACCCTAACCCATATTTGGGGGTTCTTGATTTTGATTGAAAAACTTGTTTAAATTGGATTTCTAATGCTTCTTACATGCTATAGAGTGAATGTTAGTAATTAATTAGGATGATTACTATGATTTGAATGCTCATATGCTAATTAGGATACTCATCTTTACTATATGCTAAGAACCTATGCTTAAGTGGTAGTATGATGCTTGAATTCATGCTTTATACTATGAATTTATGATCTTATTGTGGTAATTTAGCATTAGTACCCTTTGGGTAGTGGCCAACTCATGATTCAAGTATATGTTGCTCATCTTAGTGACATATTGTTGTGCTTAAGAACATCCATTTGTGCTCAAAAGATAGCATGATAATGTTTCACTAAGGTAGCTATGCTTGAATTTGTGCTTAAAGCTTAGTATTATAACACTTATGCTATCCAATTTGTGTTTATAAATGAAGTGTTTTAATACTAGTTATTTGTAGAAAATGGCACCTACAATAAGGAGATCAAAGAGGGCAAGAACCTCCAATCAAGGAGAAAGTAGTAGAGCCCATGAAGAAGACATAGAAATGCTTGAAGCAAATGATCAACCCAAAAATCAAGGAGATGATATGCATGATCCTGACTTTCCGGATGTAGAATTTAGTTCACACAAGCAATGGCAAAGTTGGTGTATTCTTAAAAGCAAAGGTATGAGGGCTACCAAGTTCCTCGATGTTTCTTCTTTGAGACATATGAAGCTTTATGAGCATGTTAAAGTGTTATTTAGGGGTTTAGGTATGAATGCTAGCATGAACTTTAGTTATAAGACCTACCCTCAATTAACCCTTGAATTCTTAAGCTCTTTTAAGTTACATAGGTCTCGGAATAGAAACACCATGCCTCAAGTTCGGTTTAGATTATTCAATGATGATTATAGTATGAACTTAGAGATCTTTGCTAGACAATTTGGTCTCACTCATGAGGACACTGTTACCTCACCTCCAGAAGGCTTTGATGTTAGCCTGGTTTGGAACACTATTTCGACTTAACCTGTCTCTCGTTGGGACCATGTCCCACACCAACATATCCATCATCCCGCCATTAGAATCTGGCAAAGATTCATGGGATGGACATTTTTGGGTCGTGCTGAACCTCATTTGGTGAGACGAGTGGAGTTAGAAATTTTAGGAGGATTTTTGAATGTGAATGGTGAAGAACCATGGTCTATTAGTATTCCGTACTATTTTGCTGTTAAGTTGACTAAAGCTATTAATCCTAAGAACACTGCCATTGTCTATGGAGGTCTTATCACTCACCTTGCTATTCGAGTTTATGGTTTTAACCAAGCCACCACTGACCTCCAGGCATTGACTACACCTCCCACCGAGATGGGAAATGGGTTGGATTATGATTACTTTGTTCAGCTTAACTGGTTTCGTGTCTCTCACCCCCATATGATTTGGAAAATAGCTGGCCGTGATTTGGTCAAGTTGACCGCCGAGGTAGAGCAAATTCTATTTCTTAGGCAGCGTCCTCAACTTCAAGAGGGTGAGGCTATCTTACCCCGACCCACTTACTTCCTTCCTGTTGAGGATATTACCCCCATTGACCCCCCCTGTTCAACTTATATCCCGCCGCCCTGAGGTAGGATCATCCTCTCAGTCGACCCATGCTACGGGCGACGTGACCGCCATGTTTGAAGCCTTAACCTTGTCCGTTAATAGAATTCAGTCCGACCAGCAGCTTGCTTTGCACCCCATTTATGACCACTTTGCTCGGCAAGGTGTGATTAGACCTGAGGGCCCCCACCCGTCTTTTTATACTTGGCCCAAGGGGGGTATGGTACTACTTATGATGCAGGTGTGCCGCCGATCGGACCTGACTACTGTGGAACTGACTATGGCGTTGAGAGTTTTGGAGGGTATAGAGGTGATTTTAGAGATCACCAAGTAGAAGAGTCCCAGTCCTTAGGAGCCAGCAACCAAACCGGGATCATTGCTTCTCGTGGTAGTTATTATTCTGTAGATGATACCTACTATACAGATGCTTCTGGATCCGTATCCGAGCCGCCTCCTTCAGAGAGGAGAGGCCGTAGCTGGTGGCCTTTGTGATGAGATGACGATGAGCTCCCCTTGTTTATACTAGCTTGGGGGAAGCTAGACATTTTGTAAGAATTTTATTTCCTTCTTTTATTTTTCGCATTTTTTAGTTTTCTTTTTAGCCCCTTTTCCCATTAGAATTTCATCTTGTTTCTCTGTTCTATGTGCTACCAATCGTTTCTCGATTTGTTTCTATTATAATTGCATGCACATTGAGGACAATGTGAAGTTTTAGCTTGGGGGAGGATTTGCATTTAGGACTTACTGCATTTAGGATTGCATTTAGATTTCTATTTTTTATTTTCTTCTAGTTTTCTTAGTTTATTTTTAGTTTTTATTGAAAAAAGAAAAAAGAAAAAAATCAAAAAAATCAAAAACACAAAAAGAAACGATCATTTCTATCTTACATTTCTCAATTTATAGTTTTATAAGCTGATGTTTCAACATGTTGTGAGGAATTGTGCATTCATGGGGATGTCTTGTACACAGTAGGTAGAAAATTGCATTTGGACTTAATTAAGCTTGATCTTGACTTTGGCAAGCTACTCATATTGTAAGGTAGAGCCTCCAGTGGTCGGTACATCTGAACCCGATCCCATTTTAGGAGTGAGTAGTTTCTCCTTATAGTCTGTGTTATATCAAAACGCATAAGTATGGTTTTTATTCCATTTTCTATAAGTATTACTATCATGATCTACATTTTGAAGCCATTCAATCTCTTGTTCACATTTCGCAAAAACACCCTTCTTCCTAGCTACATTATATTATTGCCTACCCTTGTTGAGCTAGTAACCGACTTTATGTGTAGGGGTGTTCTGTGCTTTTGCGATGTTCTGATAATGCCACCATTTGGTGTGAACTTGATGTCTCGGGATTGCTGATTCCCGAGTTTCTCAGTGAAAAGAAAAGAAAAAAAAAGAGCTTTGAAAAGAAATGAAAAATGAAAATGAAATTGAAAGCTCAAAAGAAAAGAAAAAAAGAGGAAAAACGCTTCCATGAAAAGAAAAGAAAGAAAAATGTTGGGAAGTCGTAACCTGATTTTTCATGTTTAATAAGCCAATATGCTGCTTTTGGCTTTGACTATTGTTGATGGGAATTGGTATGATTTGGATTGAGTATCCACTACACATTTGGTTATTGCTAGCTTAACTTTAAGCTCCACATGACCAAAATCGTTTGTCCACTTTCTTACCCAAATTTCCCAAGCCTCTTCTTTACTTCTCTAATGCTTCTTACATTACATTTTGATCATGATTAGTTTTACTTAATGATTTTGGATTGTCTACCATACTAGACTGCGGGCACATTCTTATAAGTTGTAGATAGGAGAGTGTCACTTCAAATTTAAACCAATATTTCCTATTTTACAAAAATTTGAGTGAAGAGTGTACCGTGAGAGTCCATTGTCAAAAAGATCATGCAAGAGCTGAAAAGGTCCAAAGAATATTTTCTATGCAGCGCCGTTATGTAAATCTCAACCATGATTCGCGCTTTCCTTCGCCCATGTTGTTACGGGTTTGTGATTCATCTACTTGTAGAAGCTTACTTTTTGAGATTTGTATGATAGATTGATCATTTTTAGCTACCCTTGTCCTGGTTTTGATTGTTATGTTTGCTTGAGGACAAGCAAGGGTTTAGCTTGGGGGAGTTTGATAAGTGATATTTTGTACTGATTTATCCCCCGTTTTAGCTCGATTTCTATACGATTTATGCACTTTGTTAAGTGATTAACGAGCAAATATTGCTATTCTAGTTGTTTTGCGTGTTTTGACTCGTTTTATAGGAAATGAAGCGATTTTGCTATCTTTTCCTACTTTATGGAGCAAAGGCACTAGAATACGAGTTTTCAAGGAACCGATGATAGCCATCTCACGATTTGACTACGATTCCGCTACATCCTTCTTCAAATGGACTCATCTTGGATATTGACTTTGAACTTCAAAGGGAAACATCAACCCAAGTCAAAGAAAGACTAGCCCAAGCCCAATTTCGTATTGCATTGACCAAGACCAAGGCATAGGATTCCGTGCCCAAGAGACGTAATTTTAAAAGACAGGAAAATCCATCTTGCACACTTACCCGATCGGATTTCCACTTACCCGATCGGGTATGTTTGCAGATGAGCGTTACTTGGCTCTTCTTCTACCGAGCTTAAATGAGTGATTAAATGCTTTGTCTAGGGTATGAATTTGAACGAGAGATCAGCAGCCATGCAGCCCTATAAAAGCCAATGATCATCACAACAATTAGACATCAACTTACATACTTTCATACACAACTTAGAATACAATAATCTAATAGTTTATTTCTTTCTTTCATACAAGTTTTAGATCATAGTTTATGCAATTTCTTAGTGTTTCTCTACTGTTTTTATAAGCTTTTGTTATTGGGTTGGATAATTGTTCTTTACTTTATTTCCTACATAATTTGCATTCCAATTTCGGTAATCCTCTATCCTTGATTTACTTCTGCAATTCTAATCATCATGAATTCTAATCTCATTAGTATTATTCTCATATTATTGTTGTTAGAAAATCAATGTAAAAGCAATCTAGTTGAAACTAAAATATTGTCTATTATGCCATCTTTTATTTTACCTAATCATATAATTATAAAAATTATCATTAGAATCATTACTAGTATAATCACCTTAATCACTTTAGTATTTACATTTCATAGTTTAATTTCATACATCTTTTTCTTATTAATTTACTTAATCACATGATCACATAAATTAGATTAATTCTAATATTGTAAGATTAACATTGTGTAAATAAAATAAATAGAGTTGTAATATTGAAATGATTTACTAGTTAAAATGAATTAAAAGAAGAGTAGATACCAATTGAACCACCTAGTTGTTTCTTCCTTTGGTCATGCCAAATTCTATAACTTTGTATAGTGGCCATAAACAATTGTTTGTATTAGTCAATTTCCGTCTTTGTAACGAGAGTTGGGATGGGAATTAGGACTGCCAATAGGGGTTTAGTGACCTAACCATGCTGAGAGGACGTTAGGACCCACTAAAAGGTCGGTACGAATCCGAGAGGAATATACCGCTACAAGGCTTAGACAATGATAGTAATTCTAATGTTGGTATCAATGAAACTTTTGAGTCGTTTTGCATGTATTTCTCTTTCACTATATCAATTTGATTAGATAGTTTATTTTACCGTTTTAGATAGTTTATTTTATTGTTGATTAGTTAGTTTACTTTATCGTCATTTTATTTCCTTTCTTAGATAGTTTACATTATTGTTATTAGCTAGTTTATTAGTCTAGTTAATAGCCTTTCAATATTGTCATTTAAATATCGCTTTAGTTAGATTTTAAATACCGTCACCTGGATCAGCACACTTCCCCGATCGGATCCGTGACAATCCGATCGGGTAAGTTGTCTGTTTCTGGTTTTACATATTTGTCATTTACATACTGTCATTTACATACTTGTCGTTTTATTTTATGTTAGTAGTTTAGACCAACACCTCAAATGACTCGAACTTAAATGAAAATCACTCCATAGCAATTCATAGTTAACACGTACTCCTTGAGGATCGACACCCTACTTCCCTAATTACATTCCTTATGTTGTTAGCCTAAGTGTGGGTAATTATTTTTGTATCGGGACCGCGACATAACCGATCATTAAACGAACTACTCAAGCTGTTAAGTAAAATGAATAACTATAAAGATCTTGCCTATTAATCCCGAAAAATGACTAGGCTTCTTTGAAGACATTATAGCCAAAATATTATAATAGTTTATGTTATTATCTATTTAAGGTTTCTTAATGCTTAGAGAACAAAATAATGCAATATTATGCCAAAGGGGAATAACCTAATTAAATATTATTGTAATACTTATTTTATTTTATGAAATATCTTACATGATACAGTAACAATGTTACAGTAGCTATGTTACCGTAACAGTGTTACGGTTACAATGTTACAGTAACAACATTGATTCATCGAGGTAACGCATAAAACAATATTAAAAGTTCTAATTCTAACTCAATTCAACAACAAAACGCAAGTGAATACATATTAGAACAAGTCCTTATGATTTGCTAAAATCTTCTACAAGACCACATCGCAAAAACGTCTAAAGGTCTACAATAGTATACATTATAATCACATATCAAGCAAAATCACACAACTATGTTAAAAGTCTCAACTAGTATTTCAAATTCAATAACGTAGCCGTCTTCATATAATCATATATATCTTCATGACAGATTATTCAGTGTCTTTCTCTTTTTTGTCTGTACGATCTCTTTGCACGCCTTTTTGTGTTGGTTGATTCTCAAACAGCTTTCTTTTTCTTCTTCTTCTTCAAATTTTCTGACATTTAAAACAAAACATTAAGCCATTAAAAACTAAACCATATGCGCAAGCCGGTAGTCCATCATTAGTAATAACTTTACAATAATAATATCACAGTAACATCATTTTGTAAGGTGACGACAATGTTATAATTCGACATATTTAATTGGAAAAAACCACACAATATCAAATATACAATGTTGTAACAGTATTTCAAGTTAAGTTCTGCCATATTGTAATAATGTTACAGTAACGCTATTACATTAACAAGTGTCGATTATTTTACGAAATATTTCATAAAATCGCGCATCAATATATCAATCAATTGCAATTTAACAGAACAAGCGAAAAAACAAAAAAAAATTGTTAGTTTCACCATGTCATAACCCTAACGTTTTTGCAAACAATATGAACACAACATATAATCGACATTAATAGTATGAAAAATAAACAATAACAATATGAAGGCATAGAAGAAGAGGAATTTATCTAGCAAATTGTCGATTAGGTTTATATTTAAGAAAAATTAGCTAAAACTAAACAGAGATGAAGGATATTCAACAATACATATAAATTCTAAGTTGAAAATCAATAATAGATATTTGAAATATAATAACAAAATTGAATTGATGCAATTAAATAGGAATGTTGAAATTAACTAGAAGGCTAGAACAAACCTGGAAATCGATTGAAGATGTGCGAAGGAAATATGCGATCTAATTAAAGGTTTGAAATCGAAGTATGATTATGATGTTAAAATCAATTAAACAAATTCAATCTTGAATTGCTAGATACATGAATTAGCTGAACGAATAAAATCGAATTTTGTTTGAATTGATAAGATTATTTGAGCATGAATTGCTTAATAATTAGGTCTGATCAATTTGGGGGAGATTGTTAACATAGGAGAAAACGAGAGAGCAGGGTTATTGTAGAGAGAGAGTGAAAGAAGTGAGAGAAAGTGATAATGAATTATGAGATGTTAGATTGAGTTATTAGGTTTATATATCTAATCTACAAATAAATCTCAGCCCTTGATTGCTTATAAGAACTAATGGCGGAGATTCATGGGACGTACTCACCTAAGATATGTGGACTCACCGGATGCAATTTCTATATATATATATATATATATATATATATATATATATATATATATATATATATATATATATATATATTGATAATAATAAATGTTTAATTTACTGTGTGTGATTATTGATTATCATTGTTATTAATTAAGATAATTTATTTATATAACATGTATATATTGAATTGTAGATACATAATAACATGAAAAGATAAGAACGACAGTGGATGTATGAAAGATTAGACGAAAAAAAGAAACCCAAGCTGATATTTGCAAATGGGGTGAAAGAGTTTATTGAATTCGCGGAACAATCTAGTGAGTTTAAGGATTTAGGCGGTAAAATGAGGTGTCCATGTAAGAAATGCGATAACTTAGCTTTTAAATCGAAAAGGGAGGTTGAAAATCATCTATGGTCGAATGGTTTTACTGACAATTATTATGTATGGAAGTATCACAGTGAGAATTTGGCTACCGAAGAGAGTTCAAGTAGTATCGTAGTTAGTGAGAATCCTTACCGGGAGTTGGTTGAAGATGCATTACATGATAATGTTGAGCAAATAAAGGAGGCTCGACTTAATCTCGACGACCTTAGCGATGAAGAAGTTTGTTATACCCCACATCCCCAAGTTTCAGCCTTTTTTAGAATGTTAAATAAAGCCGAACAACCAATGTATTAGGGAAGTAGTATGAGTTTGTTGCAAGCGGCTGCTAGGTTGGTAGCACTCAAATGTGAGAACAACTTATCTCTTAGATGCGCCAATGGTTTTATGTCGTTCATTAGTGACATTATTCCAAAAAATAATCAAATGGCGCGCAATTTTCAACAGATTAAGAATTTGCCTAAGGGACTCCAACTACCCCATGTGAAAATCGATGCATGTCCTACCGGTTGCATGCTTTTTTGGGATGAAAATGCTAATCGTGAGGAATGTACCAAATGTCATGCCTCTCGGTATAAAGGTGAAAAGAATTTAAGTGGCCGGAAGCAAATACCTTGTAAACCACTGACTTATTTCCTGCTTGCGCCAAGGTTACAACGACTATTTGCAACCAAACACATAGCAGGTGAGATGAGTTGCCACCATAAAAACTCTCGATTTAGAGAAAGAGGGACATTGGCACACACAAGTGATGGAGAAGCGTGGAAACATTTTGATAGAGAGCATCCATAATTAGCAAGTGAACCTCGCAATGTTCGCCTAGGTTTGTGTACAGATGGATTTTCACCTTATGGCCAATTTGGGAAGTCTTAATCGTGTTGGCCCGTGATTGTCACCCCGTACAACTTACCCCCTTAGTTATGCATGAAGAGGCAATTTATGTTCTTATCTATGATCGTTCTAGGTCCTAGTAACCCTAAAGCAAAATTGGATGTCTACCTCCAACCGTTGATCAAAGAGTTGAAAGAACTTTGGGAAACCGGTGTTGATACCTAAGATGTCTCTAAGAAACATAATTTTCAATTAAAAGTGGCATTACTGTGGACGATCAATGATTTTCCTGCATATGACATGCTTTCCGGTTGGTCCACAGCCGGATACCGTGCTTGTCCTTATTGTCTTTAAAGAGATCCTAAATGCTTTTTTCTTAAACATAGTCGAAATATTTGTTGGTTCGATTGTCATCGTACTTTCTTGAAACCTGATCATCCTTTCCGCAACAATTGTAAGCATTTTCTAAAAAATAGGAAAATTGATAATACCACAGCTGCAATCAAATTAACCAGTGGTGAGGTCCGGGATTCGGTAAAAGGTTTACCAAAAGTTGTCGAGTCTTCTGCTGAAGAAATGAAAAGATTCAAAGACGACAAAACTGAAGGTTGGTGGAAACAAAACATATTCTGGGAACTTCCTTCTTGGAAGAAAATGTTGATTCGACACAACTTAGATGTTATGCACATTGAGAAAAACGTTTTTGAACAGCTTATCAATACGGTGATGAATGTAACAAAGAAAACTTCATTTGGCCCTAGGGGTAAAGTTGACTTTCTTGAGTATTTCTTGAAACAACCCATATCATCTAGGTTTGTTTTAGAGACAGCGGAGAATAAGCCTCTATGCGAATGGGTTGCTAGTTTAAAATTCTCGGATGCTTATGCTTCAGATTTGAGTCGGTGTGTTGACACTTGACCATAGAAATTTGGTGTTTCATTCCATGAAAAGTCATGATTATCATGTCTTTATGGAACAGTTACTTCCTGTTGCATTGAAACATTTACTCCCGACGAATTCTTGGAATTCTATAACTGAGATAAGCCAATTTTTTAGAGACTGGTGTACTTCTACGATTAAAGTTGATTTCATGGAACATCTAGTGTCAAACATTGCGGAGATATTATGCAAGTTAGAAATGATATTTCCCCCTTCTTTCTTCAATTCCATGGAGCATTTACCTATTCAATTACCTTATGAAGCAAAGGTTGGAGGACCTGTTCAATATCGATGGATGTATCCATTTGAGAGGTTTCTTAATCATTTGAAAAAGAAGGTTGGCAACAAAGCTCGGGTCGAGGGTTCCATATGCAAAGCTTTTTTGTTAGAGAAAATTTTAAATTTTTGTTCACTATATTTTGAAGATCACATTGACACAAAAGCGAAGGACTTGGAGGTTGGTGTGAATTCCGATAACCAACTAGATTCAAATATATCCGAGTTGTTCAATGATGACTTGGGAAATACTACCGGGAAATGTATACCGAGGTACTTAAATGAAAAAGAGTTTGAAGAAGCTCATTTTTATGTGGTAAGAAACTATGGGCAATTTTTAGAGACTTATGAAAAGTAAGTTATTGATTCATTATTACACAATTAACTTTTAATAGTAAAATTAATTAATTATTATATTATAGTTAAAACGTACATTACTAATTAAAACATGTCATTATGTCACGTCTTATTATAGGGAATTTGAGACGTATATCAAACTCACATATCCTGATGTCACGTCTTATGATGATGTTTGGAGCAAACATGATAAAAGTTTTTCGAAATGGTTGGGAAATGAAGTAAGATCACATTTAAATTTCTTATTAACTAATATTGAGAAGATAACATCTTAATATAATTAATATATTGTTTTATTGATATATAGGCTTATAGATTGAAGGATCCTTTAATAATAGCTCTAGCAGGGGGTCCAAGTAACTAGGCGAGGACATGGAGAAGATATTCTATCAATGGCTATAAATTTCATACTTTTAAAGAGGGAGTTGATGTTCCGAAAGCTACTATAAGCAATGGGGTTTTTGTGAAGTCTCCTGTTGACGAAATTGTCTTCCAAGAAGATGTGGTTGTCAATAGTCAGACAATTTCACCAGTTTTGGTGGAAGAGACATAAAGTAAGGATGAATATGAAGTGGTTATTGAAAGGGGTGAAGGGGAGCATGTCAAGGACATCGGTGAAGAAAAGGAAAAAGATGATGAAGATGAAGAAGTCAAGAAGTACAAAATGAGATATATGAGGCAGAAGTCGGAATGCTTTTTTCAGATGATGAAACTTTGTTGATTTGTAGTGATAGTGATAGTGAGGGTCACTAGTTGTAATCTATTTGTACAAAAGTATGAATTTAGTCAAAATACAATTATAATCAAATTTGAAACTTTGCATTGTAATTCAAAAACTTTGCTCATGGTTTTTATATATTGAACTACCTAACAATTTCCATTGTATATAGCTTTCACTTAAGGCAGGTGGGTTTATAAACCGGCTCATAGGTAACACTAGTCGATCTCATCGTGCTGATGAGGAGGAGAACGAGGAGGAGGCGGCCTCGGACCACCACGAGCAGGAGCAGGAGCAGGAGCAGGAACAGGTTACGATGCCGACTACGCAATAGGAGGGGACGTGGGTTATTCTGTCTCGCAATCCTGACATAGGCCATTGTTAAGTGTCTCATATATAGAAAACTTTTATTATCACTAACTTTATTTTATTATAACTTTTACGCTAACTTTTATTATAACTTTTATCATCACGTTCCTTCTAATATGTATCTTTTTCAGGTGGGATGACAAGCCGATCAAGCAATACGTTACTTGGTCTTTCATTCGTACCATCGGCCGAGAGTACTTCACCAAATGGAGTGAAGCGAGCCATTACCAGCGTAGGCGGATGTACGAATACTTTCAGGTATATTTTATTACGGTTCTATCTATTACTAAAAAGTAATTGTTTTCATTCAAAATGTGATGATGTACAATTTCAGCAATTACTAACAAGTTGTTTATGATGAAATAGAATCATGTGAACTCGGTCGATCTGAACTACGACCCGAAGCCCGAATGGCAGAAACAGGTCACAAGGCGGATTACCTCACTTGTTGGTCGCCTCAAATATAACAAAAAAAGGCCGGATTGGGTGCCTGAAACTTGGTGGGAAATCATTAGAAAAATGCCCGAAAGTGATCCCAAATTTGCCAAGAAGTCCAACATAAACTAGGTAAATAGACGGTCGGGTGGCGAGAAAGCTTTGGGCACCCATACTTTAGGCCGGAAGAGTTGTTCCGATGCGTTTAAAGAATTGGTAAGTGAAATGTTTCTTAAACTCGATATTAGACATTTCTAATATCATCTTATTAATAGTTTACACTTAAACTATTTGGACCTTATGCATGCATAACAAAATATAAAGGAAAGAACCATTTCTTACATTGATTATGAAAATATGGGCACAATATTTGAACTCCTTTCAAATATTGTTCTTGAGCTAGTAATATGAGGATGATCTTCCAAGTTTCAAAGTAGAAACTCTCCAATTAGTTGCACCCAAGACTACCCCTTTTTATCTCTACTAAAATACTACACTAGTATTATTAGTAGTAACCCTTTAAAATAAATCTAATAACTCTATTACTACACTAGTAATTTTATTAGAATATATGAACTCAAAGTATTATATGAACTTCTTAAGTTTAGTGAGAGGTTAGAGAGAAGTAGAGATCTTACTAGAATGAATTATGTGAGATAGTGTATTAGAATAAATAAGAGGAAAAACAAGCCCTATATTGGCTTGCTATAGCCGGTCGCACACACACCCCACATGGGTGGGGTGTTGTCATTTTCACATTGTTCTTAACAATGTGAGGTTGAGTGTATGGGTCATTGTAGTAATGATTTGTTCTAATTCTTAATTAGAATAAAATTACAAACTAAAAACCTACCCACCATCACCACAAAACCGGTGCACCCATATAAAATGGGTGTCCATTTTATTTTTGCAATTTGTCATTTATCACATATGTGACATGTGACATGTAACATGTAATTAGGCTTATAAATAAACATTTAACTAATTTAAATGCAATTTCATAACAAATAAATTAGACTTAACATTTTAAGTCACAATTAATAATTACATGTATATAAAATGGGTCATCTCATATTTGGTTAATATAATCTACAACAGTTTGTAATTATAATCGACCAATTTCACTTATCTCAAATGTTTCATAAACATAATGCATTCTTAGTAATATAGCAATTAAATTACCAAAATGAATCTTATATAATCATATTAAAATAAGATATATTTCTCACTCACAATTTAAACTTGGTTCATTTTAAAGGATTAATTAATCTGTATCACTATACAATTAATTAATGTACATGATTAGGGGATTGTCCTTTAGGTGTGACCTCAAGGGATCAGCTGATCACCACCGTCATACGACAGTAACGTCAAACTCAAATGAGCCAATCGTTACCGGTTTATGTTGACCAGTTGACTATAATATTCATCATCCCTTTGTATTCTTATTATTGAGATTTAATTATCGGATCGCACTATTGTTGAGGACACTTACTCCAACAATCTCCCACTTGACCGAAACAAGTGTGCGTCACCAATTCTCTTGTCCTATTACAAGATCTCCCACTCAATGCAAGGTGTCTTGCAGGTCGTCCTTGCATTTGATCATATCAAGAGTGGTTTCCTCGATCTGGAGAGTAACTGTCTGACCGGAATTATCTACCATAGATACCTTCCGAGCGTGGCCACGCATTTCCAGCTTACTCCTCCTCGAGTGGCCTTGAGATTAAAAAACAACCCTGAAAAGGGGTGGACAATTCCTATCGCACTATTCCCTTCGAATAGCCACAGCTCATCATGACCCAAAAGATGCCCATTTGACCCCAGTTACGAAGGTCGTAGAGCATAAATCAAAGTCACTCTGAAAGTGTGCCACCTTAGGCGAACAGTCTTTAGTCAAAGAATTGACTCAAAAGAATACTAGTAGCTCTTGCTACGACCAGGCTACAAGAATTGCCAGAATTCTATAAGCGGTCACTTCCCGACAGAGTGTCTCATATAGTCTTCCTTTGTGATCGATTGGTCATCCCTATGACCCTATGACACTTGAACTTGCCATCAATCCCACCACAATATAGTCACTTCGAGGTGTTACTTCATATAAGTGACTATGGGTCAATACAATGTTAATCCGGTTCACTTTAATGGAGTCCAATTGTCTCTACAACCCATTTGGATATAACAAAGTTACATAATTAAAAGTTAAAAATATAACTCAAACGATAAAAGTGATTATCATATATGATTAATAAAAACACAATTTTTATTTCATATCTCATAATCTAATACAAATTTGGCATGCGTTTAAGACCCATGGAAACAACATGTTGGTCATGCTTAGCCTGCGATAAGGGCTTGGTTAAGGGATCAGAAATGTTATCATTTGTCCCAACCTTACATATCGCAATCTCCTTCCTTTCAATGTAATCTCTTATAACATGAAATTTTCTAAGTACATGTCTAGACTTATTACTAGACTTGGGCTCTTTAGCTTGAAAGATCGCCCCACTGTTATCACAAAAGATCGTGATAGGATCTTTAGCAGAAGGAACTACCCTTAGCCCCTCTAAAAACTGCCTTATCCAAACAGCTTCCTTAGCAGCCTCAGATGTTGCAATGTACTCAGCCTCCGTTGTAGAATCCGCAATAACTGACTCTTTGAAGCTCTTCCAGCTAACCGCACCTCCATTTATCATATAAATAAAGCCACCTTGAGATTTCATATCATCCCTATCAGTTTGGAAACTTGAATCAGTGTAACCCTTAGCACATAATTCAGACTCTCCTCCAAACACTAAGAATGTATCCTTAGTCCTTCTCAAGTACTTAAGGACATTCTTTACGGCTATCCAGTGACTCTTACCTGGATTGGCTTGATATCTACTTGTCATGCTCAAAGCATACGAGACATCAGGACGTGTGCATATCATGGCATACATGATCAATCCTACGGCAGAAGCATAGGGGATCGATTTCATGCGTTCAACCTCTTCAGGTTCGGTGGGTGATTGAGACTTGCTCAAAAAAATCCCACTGCCCATAGGAACAAGACCTCTCTTGGATTTGTCCATGTTGAATCGTCGAAGAATCTTATCCATATAAGATTCCTGACTTAAAGCCAATATCCTCTTGGATCTATCTCTATAGATTCGGATACCTAATATGCGTTGTGCTTCTCCTAAATCTTTCATTTGAAAATGATTTCCCAACCACCCCTTGACAGAGGTAAGCATTGGAAAATCATTCCCAATGAGAAGTATGTCATCTACATACAATATAAGGAAGACAACATTTCTCCCACTAAATCTCATGTATAAACATGGTTCTTCGACACTTCGAGTGAAACCATTTTCTTTTATAACATGATCAAAACGATGGTTCCAACTTCTCGATGCTTGCTTAAGACCATAAATGGATCTCTTAAGCTTGCATACTTTGTTAGGATCTTTAGGATCTACAAAACCCTCGGGTTGTATCATATACACTTCCTCCTCTAAATACCCATTTAGGAAGGCGGTTTTGACATCCATTTGCCATATTTCATAGTCCTGAAATGCGGCAATCGCTAACATTATCCGAATAGATCTTAGCATGGCTACAAGAGCAAAAGTTTCGTCATAGTGAAGACCATGAATTTGAGTGAAACATTTTGCAACTAGTCTTGCCTTGTAGACATCATCATGTCCTTCTATGCCATTCTTTACTTTAAAGATCCATTTTCATTGAAGAGGTCTCACATCTTCAGGCAAATCAACCAAGTCCCAAACTTGATTTTCATACATAGAATTCATTTCGGATTTCATGGCTTCTAGCCATAAATTGGAATCCGGACTAGAGATGGCAGCTTTGTAGGTCGTGGGTTCATCACTTTCTAAAAGTAACAAGTCAAAATTGTTATTTTCTTCGATAATACCTATGTATCTATCGGGTTGGTGACTAACCCTTCCGGACCTCCTATGTGACACCCTCAAATTTGCGGAAAGAAAAAAAAATTATTTAAATACATAAAAGAAATAAGATAGTACAAAACGAAGGTGTCATAAAATACAAAGGTCATTACAAAACAGAAATAATATTCTACAAACGAAATGTACAAGACGGGAGACATATCTCCCGTATAAATACGGAACTAAAAGAGTGTCTACTAATATACAAACTATGAACCGAGTATAGGTCCAAGGTAAATACTTCGCTCGCTAGCTCGTCCATGTACCCAAAATATGCATCACCACCTGTTCGACCGCATTAAATATAAACACGGAAGCCACAGTCAGTGGGGAGTAACTCCGAGTTCTCCCAGCCACGAAATGTCGAGTTTAATGAAACATGAAAAACATAAAAGCAATGTATATATAGAATACAAAACCTTAACATATATGATATGCTTTTCATGTTATGAAACAGTTAACTAACATATAACCTATCATATGAAAGCTATCATGTGAATCCGATAATAAAATATAACTCGAGGTAGGGAAGCTGGTATGCTGGCTCAGCGGTTACCATGTAACATGGCCCTGATACACTCAAACCCTAATCAACACGTAATCATGTGCATCAGTTAACAAACGGTAATCCAAACTCTATCAACCTTAGCCGGCTTGCATCTCACCTTCTAAGATTCATAGAATCATACAAACATGAAAGACCAATACTTCTACAAACAGGCATAAGTTCTTAGCACAGTCAATAGACGACTTCTGTAACTAGAGGCTATACCACAAGGTAGGAAAACATCCTAGTCCTAGACTGATCAGACCTAGCGACAACAGCTAACCCATTCCTCGTCCCATGACATAACCGTACATGAGAAACTCTATAGGCGACCCCCTAAGCAGAGA